>VCRD01002943.1:51116-73009 GCA_006783055.1 Trinorchestia longiramus | reverse complement strand
AAGATGATTCCAGAACTCCGCAATCTCAGCTACGAAAGACGTCTTCAACGCTTTGAACTTATATCCCTAGAACAAAGAAGACTGCAAGGACAATTTATTGAGACCTTTAAGTATCTCAATGGCCTTAACAATGTTACCCTGGAAGGGCTTTTCGAAAGAGACGGTAACGTACGAACCAGAAATAACGGTCAAAAACTATTACTGACAAACTTCAGGACATCTCAAGCTATGAACTTTTTTCCCGTTAAAATTGCCGCAACTTGGAACCAGCTGCCAGAAAACATAGTTTCTGCTGGCACTGTGAACACATTCAAGAATCGTCTCGATAAATTTTGGATTACGATCCCCCCAGTACTACATCCTACTAACTATGTCCCTAACTCCTTAAGGTTAATGTATGATTGAGATAAATGCTCGTGACATAAACGCCTGTGCGTGAGTGATACGTGTGCGCATGACTAAATTGACTTACGTGGTTAAGGTGTACGTGCATGACTGATGGATTTACTTTAAACGGCATGGGACTTCGGTATTGAACCAAGAATGGGCCAAACGGCTCGTTCCTATTGCTTTATTCTATTCTATTCTATTCTATTCTATTCTATTCTATTCTATTCTATTCTTGAATGGCACCAAACTGACTGTCTGACAGACTGATCTTTTCTTATAACAATGATTATAATTTATATTGATTATTATTCTTATTTCACGAGCACTCTGATTTGAATCTATTGATTTAACAAGAACGGTTAGTTAACAACGCTCACTTCCTATAGATCACAATACTACAAGAAAATCGAGAATACACAAGTAGTCCTCAACACCCAAACATCAATCCAAATTACAAGAAATATCATACTGGTAGAAATGATTCACGAAATTTATAAAATACATAACACATTCACTTGGTGCGGCATCGCCCCTACGTTGCCTAGTTTACAAGGCAACTTGTGTACAAGACCGACTCATTCAAAAGTATGGATCGACTTGTGAACCATGGCAACCAACAGCAACACAAACACATACGTGCGGACCTACGATATTAAGCCATTCTCAAATCAAATACTAACATATGTCTAAGTGCAGCAGCTAATTTTGGCGGATCTTAATATCACATTTTAAATCCTTTTCATACATATTTCGATAGAACTCGTAAAACCATAGGTACAAACACTAACAAACGCCCTACATATGTACAATACTCGTATACTCACGCACACAGAGAAGGAAGCACAACTCATTTATACAGACAATTAAACAACAGTTTACAGCTGGGACGGTACAGCACTTACATCCCCCAGCACTCACCCTCATCAAGTATGAACGCAGCTCAAGCAGCTCATATGCTTCAAAATCTTTAACAAAGAAAATTGTGACCGCAAGCGCAGTCTTTGGGACTTCTAATTTCAGTAAAACTATAAAATGACGAGTATATTCAGAAACATGTCTTGAATCTCCCTCTTTAGCAAAATAGTTTAGCTTTTTAGCGTCTTTATAACCATTTTCGAGTTTTTACATTAATTTTGGGAGCCATTCTCCTAT
Organism: Trinorchestia longiramus; assembly: GCA_006783055.1. Lineage (NCBI taxonomy): Eukaryota > Metazoa > Arthropoda > Malacostraca > Amphipoda > Talitridae > Trinorchestia > Trinorchestia longiramus. The sequence continues at coordinate 71,467 of VCRD01002943.1, read as the reverse complement.
TTTTACAATTTCTTTAAAAATTTTTTGACTCCTTATGATTTTTTAGCTCACGTTCGGTTTTTCTGCAGTGAGGCGTTGTTTTAAAGCTAACCCGACATTTTGAAGGCCGCTGAATTTTTTGGCATGAACACAAGTTTTTGCACAAGCACAGATTTTAGGGCGTTCTCGATTGTTCTTGGCACGCAACACAATTTTTGATGTTTAAAATGAGACTTTAAACAAGTTAGGACAAGCGCAACACTGAATGAACCAAAATTATCTTATTGGTTGAGTAAACGTTCACGCGTAAAATTCTCAAAAATCCTTGATCAGTACACATCTCTATATTATTCCAAACAACACATCATGGATAGAACAAGTCTTAAAGCTTCAAGACAAAGTCAGAGCCTTGCGTTATCATTAAATGCCTGCCCTAATTTGCAACAGGCGCTGCAAAATTAATTTACTTTTTTACTGTCAAATAATATTGTTGAAAGAAACATGCATGGGCTTACTAAATTATTTGTAGACATAAGAGAACAATGACGCTAAATTCATGTTTCTTAAGGACTGAAATGAGGGAAATTATAATAAAATACACTGAATCATTCATGGATGTTTCAAAGAACAGCCTTTTAGTAGTAAGTTTTAAACTGAACTGTCAAACTTCGCTGCAAATGTAAGATTCGGTATGTAGAAATGAAGTCACAACGAAAAAAGGAAATAGTAACTGCAATATTCAGAATCCTAAACAAACTCAAAATAATATTGCAGAAAATCATAAAAATCCAAAAGGTCTCAGTTCGTTCATTTGTTCTTATTCATCGAACTAGAACGAAATTTACTCGAAGAATCGCGTAAACTTTCCCTCAAGGCTGTAACCAGGCGCACTAACCGGGCAGTAGGTCAACTATTTAGTAGCAAATCTTCAGAGTCGTCAACGAGTCTCACACACCGAGACGCCCTTCTAGCGTCAACTGAGAACTCAAACTATTTACTTAGTAGCGCCAACTTGGAATTCAGAATCTTTAACTAGTAACGCTAACCGGGGATTCAGTGAGAAATTCGCAGCACTAACTGAGAATGCAACTGGTTGTGCTAACAGGGGATTAAAAATCTTCCACAAGAGATGCTGATACAGATTCAACCTCGGCCTTCAAAGAGTGGATTCAGATTCATCCTCAAACAGAAATCTGCAAATTAAGCTTACATTCTAGTAAACTTTATCTACACCTATAGTGTGAAGAACTATAAGTAGGCATACCCATTATTAAACAATGCGTCGGCATCCTCTGTTATAATTCACAAGAAGCTTAAAGTTGACGCATAAAATCAATACCAGACAAATCGGAGCTAGGCTTATACTCATGCAGATTACACATGGAGTTCCCCTTGAACAAATTCCAAATAAACGAGTATTGTTCATAAGCGTAGAACTAGACAGTAAATAATAATCGTCCTTCAATTTTTGAGTTGCAATATTATTAATAAATCCGTAAAAAATAAATTAAGACATACGCATAGAGCAATAACCATTAAGGCCGCATAAAGACACACAGCCTGTACCACGCATGCGTTAAGAACGCATGAAGACCCACAGACTGCCCCACGCATGCGTTAAGGACGCATGAAGACATGCACCACACGCAACCCTTGAGCTCGGCTCCAAGAATAATACACGGAGCGCTCACTAGCATGTTCGCCTAGTCGTGTTTACACGCTACCCTCGTCAGCAGCCAAGCTTTCAATGCAAACCTCCTTCATACCTCCATAGATGCCATACAAATACTGCACTACTTCCTATTTTACGAAGTGTAACACATCATGAGCTGCTTCTTTCCCCAGGTTGCTCCTCAACAGACGATGAGGATACTCTGCCCCTTGCCTTGATCATTTCTGTGATTCACGGCAGGACATATTGGCATAGCTACTTATGTAATAAACAGTGATCTCCATCTCTGTGTGTGTCCATCCCATTACTTCCATCTATTACAGAAGAAAAAAACTGAACTGAAATCACAACGAGTATGTATACCTGTATTCTAAGCATTGTATTGTAGATACTAAAGGCGCCGGATTACTACAAAATATGCCATCTTTCCTTGTTATAAGCCTTCTCCTACACAGCCATGTTATTGGTATTCCCCGTTATTAGCCTTCTCTTACACAGCTATGTTATCGGTATATAACATACAGAATGAAAGTTCTGTAGATGTACATTCATGAAAAATATTCAGGTTTTGATAGTACTACGAATTAAACTGAAAATTGTATTTTATTTCATAGATTCTTAATTTTATCACTTTTAAACCAAGGAATTTCCACGAGTACTATCTAGGCCATTTTATCGGTAGATAAGATGCAGAATGGATGTTCTGTATAAATTCATGAAAAATATTCATTTAAAACACAATAATTCGTCTTAAATCTTTAATACATTCGTCTTTATAATAATTTCACAGTAAAATGTGGAATTTTTTCTGGAACTATCAAGAAATCATAATATTGTACTACTTCAGCACTATATTCTTGGCTTAACTAGAGGGATTATTCCAGAAAAATTCAGAGAAAATTTAAATTAAATGGCATCAAAAGAACAAAGTTTGTCTTTTAATTGACAAAACTGCTACAGCCCGCAGAAAAAGCGTGAATATCTCGAAGACACAACAAGAAGAAATGAACTTGAGAAATAAATGTGAGCGCAGACACCTGTGACAAAGGTGAGTTGTACGCTGGTTTTTCCTCCTATGAGAAAAACTTGAGAATTGAAAAGAGAAAGATAAGGCCCAAAAACTTAAGTAACGGAAGATTTTTAAAGCAAGCTACACTGATTTCGTTGAAAGCAGCTAGAGTTGCCATTCAGCAAAATCAAGAACCCTCTATGTATGTAACATATTTCCCAAAGCACTATATCCTCGGATGAGTTTCGGAATTATTCTAAACCTTCTACATCTACGAGGTGCATTCAAGCTATAAAACATCCGATGCTTTTTCTCAGGACTGGAAAGGGATAGAAACATGCGGTTTATTCCCCAATACGCATGCACTCTTTGTGAAAGCGTGACGGAGATAGCAGCACTGAACAGCATACAGAACTCTACCGGAAGTAACGGGAGTGAGGACTGTTTTTTATACTTAACATGACGACATTTTCATTACCAGAACAGCATGTACTCTATCGTTTTCTCCATTTTAATGTGATGTGATACCGGTTGAAATTCATCGCCACTTGAATGTGGCGTAGTGTCATGAATCAGCCACATCAGCCGGTCTGACGATATGATCGAAGATCGAGCGAATGGATAAAGTTGTTTCGAAGACCGCCGAATGAGTGCGGAACACATCACCTCCAAATTTAGCATTTCCATGCCATTTGTGCACACAATCCTACATGAAAACCTGAAAATGCAAAAAGTGTACTTCAGGAGGGTGTCACAATTACTGACGACGACCAAAGGCAACACGCGTGGCATGCTGTCACACTGACGCGTGATGACAGTATGAATATGACTTTCTTTTCATCGATTGTGGCAATGGATGAGATATGGATGGTATTTTTCAATTCTGAAACGAAGTGCCACTTAGCTCAATGGAAGCACAGACACAGACGCCGTATAGCACACTTCCCTTCAGCGTACTCCATGTCTTACACATGAGATGAATTTCATATAAGAGCATTTCCTTCGCCTGCCTATGATTGGAAAGAAATTTGTAGCCAATGGGCAATTATATTTTTGTTTGCTCACCCTGTTTTGGTTCAATCAGCTTACATCATTTTACTGGTATTATTGATGATATAACTGAATAATTGAACATGTGATGACAAAAGGTTGGTGGATTTTTTAATTTAAATGTACGAGACCTGTGAAGTACGACAGATGTCTTTTGTGAAATCACTCTTCAGTTGTATTTTTATCTCTTATATACAAATTTGTTCCCGCAATACTATCTACCACTCATTGCTTATAGCCTTCTATATACAACAATGCTTCAAAATTACGTTAAATTTATAAATAACTATAACAAGTGCAAGTAATAACAATACAATTAGAATGCATTTTCCTGTGATTAAATGATATGTAATCCTGCTTTCACCTTTTGAGGTTGGTTTTATTAACTACAAACTTTGAAATGCATTCCTATGTAAGCTACAAAGACAATAATAAATAATATATGTACATGCTGCATCGAAGCGTAATTAAATTCAAGAAGTACACATAAATCAAAATATAAAACAACAGTAAAAAGATAGGTTGCTTTTTTGGTTTGAGAGCCCAAAAAAAACATTTGGGTTGGGTATTTTTAAAAGCCATAAGAAAACCGGGTTGATTAAGTTTGAAAAATATTTATATATTTTTAGCACTGTTAATGTCTAGACGCACACAAGACCAGTGATTCTCAAACTATCTGAGGTGGCGTACGTGCAGTTTTTTGCAGTAAGACAGAGATTGGTAATACAGGGTGTCTTAAAAAAATGTACTCACCCTTTTAACCGTTGCTAACACGCTGTCTTCTTTGTGTTGCAGGTGTGAGGTTCGAACCTTTGCGAACATGATTCTTTAATCACATTTAATCATGTTCGCAAAGGTTCGAACCTCACACCTGCAACACAAAGAAGACAGCATGTTAGCAACGGTTAAAGGGTGAGTTCATTTTTTTGAGACACCCTGTATTTCTTAGTGATATTTATAACAGAAACAATACCGACAGCTGATACTACATACCGGCAGCTGATTGCTCGTGGATCAGCACTGGCCCTCGGACCACTACTTGAATAGCAATGCACAAGATGATTCACCTATTTTTCTTTTGTTTCATTCAACACTGTTCATCTTTTTATCCGACGTTAAAGTTTGACGTTCATTCAATACCTCTACTTTTACGAACTCATGTTTCATCATTCCTTTCTCCCCACCGATACGTAATGGTCACGACTTACTTCCCTCTGTTACCTGAAAAACTATAGACAATTCGATAATTTATATTCTGCACTAGTTTACATACTAATCACCAGCCCAATGAGCTTATGTTCTTCACTAATTTTACACACATACTTGCGACAAATTCAATAGATTTCAATTCTCTCAACTATCAATTGTTCTTGTCAAAATGTAAGTACATGGTGCGGCGAATAAAGAACCGTTTCCTTTTGAACGTCCTATGGCAAGGTTACCACTTTCCAACCGGTAAAAATTTAACCAGGTCATCAGTAGAATCTGTACTGTCGACACCTGCAGTCATGGTACCAGCGGTAGAAAATAAGTTCCCAGATCTATGGAAAAGACATGCGGTATTGATTTCAATTCAAGAGGGACACCATAATTCTAATATTACAGAGTGGCCTAAAGTGGACGACAGCTTTGTCAGGGAGGTTCGACGCGAGTTAATTCCTTTCAACTACAAATTTTAAGCAACAGTTGCCAGGCTAGATCATTTAAAAAAGTTTGAACCTTCTCAGACAACTTCCACGACTTGGGCTCTATTGATGTCTGGTCACCCCATTCCCCCGGCCTCAATCCAATAGACTTTTTTGTATGTGGCACAATCAAACCGCAATCAAACCAATCAAATTGTATGGAACACCAACCGAACCCCACCCATAACCAAGGACGAATTGATTGAGCGTATCAAACTGGATATCGCCAATCTTTCAAGAGAGGTCGGCAAGAAGCGCTGCTGTAGGTTTCGAGAGCGTATCGAGGAAGGCGGCGACTTCATCGAATAAGAAGTGGCTAGAGGGTCTACAAAGACGATCATATAGTTTTTCAAAAACAACTTTTCTTTGCATAAGAGCATTTTTACTGAGGCCTAAAAATCGTATTATTTATTCGTCGTACCCTCTATACATGTATGTCTTTAGCATGGAAAACAAATTTACAATTATATGTAGATAGAATGAACGATAAGATGTTATGTATTTCATTTGTATGCGAAAATAAAAACAATAGCATGAAAAACGACCAGAGGCTTTGATGATCGACTTCACATCGTTTTATTCTTGCTCGTTTTACTCATTGGTCGTCAATAGTAAACAGCTCCCTCGGTGCTACTCATGGGTCCTATTTGTGAGGACGTTTCTTGAGTCCACCTAGGTCTGCACCTAAAAAAATGTCGACCAATTTAACATTTCAGCTAAGTTAAATTGAATTCAGGCTTGTGTAAAGTTGCAGACGCGAATAAACACGCTGGATGCCTACAACTCCTGAAGCACGCATCCAACGTTCTGGACTGTTTTTTGGTCCATGAAATTATCCCTTCTCACTGGAAAAATCATAATTAGATCCAAACTGCGCAATTCAACCGTTCGCTACGAGAACATACGTACGGGCACGGTGGCAATATAAGAACTAAACAGTCAATTGAAATGGCAGCGAACACACTAAACATGTCGACGATGAAACAAATAGCAGGCAATCAGCTGATTAATATTATAACAAGTTTCACAAAGCATCAAAACAAATTAACGCAAACAATTGGAAATTAGATTTACACAAAAACTTATCATTAAAACTATTATAACAAGCATTCGCTAAAAATTGGTGTAAGGCCTGTCAATTTCAGTATTCTCTCGCTAAAAATAGCAATAAGGAGTTGTATTAATTACTAAAAAAGCGCCACAGCTCAACCAAGAGGTTCACTGTGCATTCATAACAAAATTCAAAGACACTGTTAAGCTTCATGTACTTGAGTACATATTATTAGTATCTTACATTATTAGTGACGGTGTTAGTTTAGCCATAGACTAAGATCTTCTTGTGCGTAGAAATACCAGTTCACTTTACGTAGTTGACCTTAGAACTACTTAACTTAAACCGACGAAACCTAGTGACGTCATCGACACCGATGCACAAGATCAGTGGGTGACGAGTGAGTAATCTAAGATCGAGTGCACGTACCCACACTAGCACACATCATTAGTGTCAGGGTCCGTGTTGAGTAGGGTGCCAATAAGTAGGGGCTGCTGGTCCCCCTCAGCAAGAGGGGGACCAGGAGCCCCAAAGAAGACTGGATGTCCGGCTTGTCTGCTTTCAAGAGGTGACATTCCCTCGTTATTGAGTCAGTGCATAAGGGTAAATAACAAATTCGTAACCGCATACCCTAAATATAAAGCGATTGAGGTCAAACTTTGGATACGATGGTTTCTTGCATAGATGCAGCATTACAGCAAAATAGACAGAAAAATTCAAACTTTCGATTTCTATTGGCACCATAGACTGTTGAGGGTCCGTGTTGGAAACACCGAGAAAGAGATTAGCGAGTAACGTGTCGCTGCGTAGATAGGCAACCTGCATCTCCCAGCTCTGGTGTGTCACTTGTTTAATTATTTTTGCATGCACGGTTAATGGCATTTAAATTAAACTTAAGTGATTGAGACTGAAACATTAAAAATATTTATGTTCTCAATTAAGTCAATTCAGTTATATTTTCACATGATTCACACAAGCTTCGATCTTGTACGTTTTAACAGTTTTACGAACCCTGACTGCCATTGAATTAGACTTTTATTTTTGAAATACAGTACATTAAAAGGATCGTATACGTCATACAATCCCTCAGGAGCGCCCTAATAATTATCTTTGGTTTATGATTTCACTTGGCTTTTAATTTCTTGCTAGTGTGGGATGTTCAAATTAGTTGTACAAGTAGCATATCGCCGGAGCGTCAATTTTCTCTTTGGTATACGCTCTGATTATGATTGTTTAGATACCACCGCCACTCTTATGGACTAAAATATGCGCAGTGAATGTTACTTAAAAAGATAATGAACTATAGAAGATAATTGCTTCTCCTCCTCGTCAGAAACAGCTGGTGTACAGTTGGAAAATATTCCGGCAGTAGTGTTCCGGAAAACAGTGCAGAAATCAATCCTTTACCTTTGTTTCTTATACGTCTTTTAAAGTATAATGTATTACGTTGGAAGCATAAAATTCGAGTTTAATTGTTATACTTTTTTGTGAACCAACTATTTCCGACCAACGTCAAGAGTTGTAAGAACCGTATTCGGCCATAGGGAGTAACTGATTATTTAAACTCATCTAAGGCAGGATCTGCCCGTACTTGGTATGCACGTTTTTGCATGAGATGGCAATTACAGAACATCTAAGTAAAGAGAAGTTTAAGCTTCATTTCTTCATTTCCACTGACAAGCCCCAGAACAGATGAACCTATCACCCAGTGCACACAGCCCTGTGTCGGAGGCACTGTGAGCTTTAAAAATTTACAGGTAAGCTCAGTAAATTTCCCAATGTTATGTAAAGTCTTACTGAATAAATATTTCAAATGTTAAAAAATATACGATTGCAACCAAAAATATTGTGGAATGAAAATAGTTGAAAGCTTTGAAACGGCCTTGAATGAAAATAAAAAAAGTTCCGATGAAAGTCGTAAGAAGACTTACAGTGAGGAATTTCTATTAAAACTCATGAGCTTTGAATAGATTGAAGCCACACTTGTAGTCATACAGTTCATTTGTAATCATGAGGTAAGCAAATACTCTGACAGCCTCAACGACCAATGATAAGTAGCGTTAGAGTATCAAGGGTGCAAAAACTCTCTTAACGTAGCTCATCTTCGTATCATTTCTATTCTAAAATGTACGCACGTGACAAGGTGGTGACGTCGGAAACCTTGAAGTACGTATCAATCCAGACGTTACGCTCTTAACACATTGACTCCGAAGTGGTACGTATGTGTACCACTTAGCTTAGGTTCTGTAATTTTTTCAGATCCTTCTAGTGACTATGCGTACAAAGTGAAGTTTTACACCAATCAGGCAATCGGAGTCAACGTGTTAAAGAGAGGAATCATGCACACAGTGGCACCACTCGCCACCATTCCGATAACTCACTCACATGAGCTCGGCTGCGCTAAAACAGGTATGAACATCTTGTATTATCTCTCGACCATAACTTCATCCCTCAATCCCCAGCCCTTTACACACTGGCTTCCCTAATTTCAGTTACAACGGTGACGGCAGGTGTCGAGTCCTGACATGAGATAAGCATAATTAATTTTGAATATATTCACTACCTTTCAATATTAAATGTGGTATAATTTATTCAATTACTTCGATAGAAAGTTGAAATATTGTTATTTTTACTCCAATACCAACATATAATGAAAGAATCTTCCTCTTCACACGAGGTCTATCCCCAGTCACGAAACTCCGACACATTTCATCAACGTATGACAAATTTTTACCTACTGCATGATAATTTCCAAGAATGTGCGTGTTTATTATTTGTGCATTTCATTTATCAACGTTATTTTATAACTCGCATTGTAACTTTCTTATTAATTTTTCAGTTTTTTCGGTAAATAAACTTGAACACCATAACCATTTGTATTTTATAATCGTTCTCTGCCTAACTGATTCGATTTTAATTTATTTTTTGTTAAGTTATTTTTAAAAACAAGGAAATAACAATGTTTATTCATATTATGAAATTTGATTTCATCATAATCGCTTTACACCAAAATAGATTCATCACTAGGCTATCCATTACAACGGATATGAGTAGGTTTCGGTAAATGTGAGTTGAATTCTATTAGATTATCACAAGAAGACTTACATTTGTTTAACTCAGTAACCTGAACGTTGTTAAGAAAATGGTTGAATCATTATCGATGGGACTATGTACTACAGTCAAAACTTGATATATTGAATGATGGTGTTTTCATTTTAACTAAATCATATCAATAAATCTCATTTTCTTAAATCGTGAGCAACACACATTTCTATGTACGTACAGTATCCTGTGCTCCGAAGTCATTGCTTATAAAGTTCTGTTAATATCGAGGCTTTAAATTTTCATTTTTGAGATAAACTGCTGTTGTAATTCAATTGGGATACACATTATGTTGATAAGTTAAGGCTAGTCTTACATGAGCCAATTGTGACTCAGCACAGTTTATCAAAATAATTAACTTCGCCTGTGTTTGGCAGCAAGATTTGGGTGAGCTGAAGACTGAAGATCGTTAATATTAGGTGGAATTGCACGTGGACCCTGACCACAGTCGACTGCTCAACCGTGACTCAGCCACCACTCTGCTACTACAGCACGCTAGAGCGCATTTAGTGCAACGACAACTGAGTACTGACTCACCAATTTTTTCAAGTTGTGGCAACCGTCATTACTCATGTTCATATTTATTGCTTACTGCTCAGTACTGGCATTTAACAGTCCTTTGTGAATTGATCCTTTGTTAAAATAATAGACAGCAAAGATCGAGCAGTATGAATGGTGTATACATTTCTAGTTTAAAATAGAAAGTAGTAAAATGGAATTGTCGTGCCACGGAAATATCGTAATTATTTTAGTATGATCTTGGAGACGATTACAAAAAATGTAATAAATTTTAGTAATATTTTAGAGTTAATTTTCAATCCATATCACGCCGTTTGCGACTGGAATTAAAGATAAATTTAAATCGTACTTGTAACTTCAAATTGTAACACGCGTTTAGAGAAAACCATAGCCGACCATCGGTCCTAGTCTACATGCCCTCGCCATTTTGCTTTGTGATTGTTCGAGAAAGGTCGTATCGCGCTTGCAGTTGTTTTTCTCTTTCTCTCTGGGTAAGCTTAAAATAATGGTGTTTATTTTTGACAATGTGTGAAGGGAATTTAACGTTTCACTTACGTACCAGATATTCTTTAAAATTGTCATTTTAGCTTAGCTTAGATGTTCCTCTGTAGAATAGAATGAGGCTATAGGAACGAACCTTCAGGCCCATTCTTGGGTCGGATAATTACTTCGATAATTATTCGGTTGTTTACCCAAGTCCCATGCCGTATTTCTAGCCGCGTCAACCATGTCGGCAGCGGGATTCGAACCCGGGTCTTTCCGCTCGCAAGCAGATTCGCTCACCAGTCGACCAAGCTGGATGTTGTACGTTTTAACAGTTCATTTAATGCCTCACTAATTTATGACTGTCTTCACTAATTCGACAAAATACTCGTTGTACATTATTGTCACAATGCAGCAAGCAATTTGCTTACTTCCGCAGTATTCGTATTATATTCACATAGTTTAGATTTAATTTTCCCGCGGTGTCCGTACTTCAAAAGGGGCGATGCGCGTCAATACAGATTTCCCTTGTGAAGCAGTTTTGAAGCCATGTGCCATGTGTAATTGACAGCTAGGTTGTATCGCAAAATCTCTTATCAGTGTGGCCCGTTTTCATTCAAAAGATTCAAATAGTGCTTGAAGGATTCGTTGTGCTTCGATTCATATTACTCCAGGGTTATTTATTAATCCCATGATATCATATTTTTATTAATAACTATTGCGTAAGCTAGCAAATATCAATGTCTAGTTTCGTGTCACTCGTTTCTCTACAGTAAAGTATTTACGACTGGTACACTAAAGATCGACCCGCCAATTTTGACACAGTAATTAAATTTCACGGTGTAGTGGAAAAACTGCATATCGGCATCTCAGTTCGTATTTCCTGTTAGCAGTCAGCTAAATTAGGTATGGTGCTTTAATTATTTACTTGTCAGTTTTCTTGTAGTGTTGTCTAGTGATATTGATTCTTTTTGCTAGATTTTTTATTTATTTCTAGTTACTTATTGGCCCTTATCTGGGCAGGTCTCACTTTCGGCTCTTGTTCCCGGCCTCTATCTCTGTTCTGATTTTGATGAAGTTTATGAATAAATCTGCAATCGGCGAAGACGATCTTATCTCTGTCCTCGAAGCACCCCTAACGTCACGACAAGAAACTATAACTGCACTCGTATCAAAAGGGGCCTCTGCATTTCACAAAATGTTGACATACGAGTTAGAAGTCTCTAAAAACAGGCACGCAATCGAAATTCACGTACACTTAAAACAACAACATAGAAAACATCTTCTGCCCTAAAGAATCATGCCAGCATGCGATACTGGACGCCAATTCGAAGTAGCATTTTCAAAAATAATCGTACGGAAAGCCTTATTGCGCAATTGCTCAGCAAAATTATTCATTGTAGTTGTAATGCACAAAATACGAAATTAATACGATTACATGTTTACCGCAAAATTTTCGAGTACCTAGCCGTTATGTGGGAGTATATCACTTGCAAGAGAAGCTTTACAGTTCTTTCGCTCCAGCGGTTCAGCTGAGGAATATTAAGAGCGTTAGACTTTTATCACAGATCAGTAGAATCACCTTTGCGAGATGAAGCTAGTTAAAAAAAGCAGCAGTCTTATCATTGCACATACACTCGCTACACCTCTATACTTGTAGGGAAATACTACCAGTGTTCAAGTCAGTATAATGCAGTTATTTCTAATCAGAGCAACGTGGCAAGAATTTTCTATTTAACAAGTGTAGCTAGGATATGGATATGTACTTTTAATAATAGTAGTGAAAAATTTCAACCTTTCTCGCAACTAACCTCCTCTCTATTTTACACACGACAGTTGAACTTGTGTGAACTTGTCCAGGATATAGCCCAACACATGGCACGGAAAATCTCTACTGAAACAAGGTAAGCTTGAGCCTACTTCCCTATGTTGCGGAGGGCGAGAAGACGCATCCGCAGTGCTGCACTGCTTTGAGATACAGTCATTTAAAACCATACTCAAGAATACTCAGTCATTTAAGACCATAAACTATTGAAAATTCCTAACAATCTTCAACCTAAGATCATTTTTACCGTGGACATATAGGTTCATGAGTTCAAATACGTAAAATATTCGAGTACAGTGCTCAAAATTTAACAACTCGGGTCATTCGACTCGTAGATCCACAAGTGTAAGGTAGCACAACAAAATTAACGCCAAAATAATCATAAGTCAAATATTGATCATTACACTTTCATAGATAGTCTCTGCTTTACTTTCAAACACATATCACCTCTCATGACTAGTTTCAATCATTGCAAATTAAGAGAAAATTAATGATACACATTCAAATTCAAACGTACATAGCTTCTTAGAAAAAGCATTTTGATGTTGTTCGACAGCTAGCTAGAATCATGAGTGAAAAAATTATGAAACATCACCTTGTAAAGAAGGACGGGTTAGTAGAATGCAAAAGTATTCATGTAAAGACTCTGTTTAAGCCTAGCTTATTTTAAAGCCAATTACAACTTGCATAACTACTTGAATAAAAATGGACCCTTACCAATGACTGAAACTGATCTACAAACACTGTATGCATACGTTAGAAGTGTTTCTGGCCCCTGAAAGGACGTGGCAGTTTCAGTTTGTTAGAGTTATCCTTTTAGCTGCGTATCAAGGGTCATGCAATACAGACGAAAATACTCGTACTACATTGAACTGATATTAAACGTTGAGCCAAGCAGGTCCAAATAAGGTGCTTACCAATATTTCCTGTAAGACATGTATAAGGCTACATTGCCACATTTCATTGATTACAATGAGCTATGACATGGAAAACAAACTAACAGGTTTGTGACACGAATCTCTCGACAGTTCTTGGAATTACAGCACATGTAAACGAAGCGCTGAAAACATCGACGTGTACAATGCAGCCACACTAGGGATCCTGCACTCCCTCACCTAAAATCTACCATGCAACCAAAACTCATAACAATATATACAGTTCCTCATGAATGATTTGTCAAGGACTATTCTAAGATTTCTGCTGAGAAGTTCTCGTCTTTGTTAGACGCTGCTGACAGACAACACAAGGGTCAATAAATACGGGCACTATACTCGTATGATGTGGGTTTCTAAGTTGTTATACAACTGAAACTGTGATCATGCTCGAAACATTCACATGGTATGCAAGGCAAACAGTAACCAGTAATACGAAGTTATAGGTATAACACAGCGTACTGAGAGGATATTCTGTGAAGTAACTTATAGATACAGAGCTTATATTATACTGAATAAATTTTCAGCTTTAAAAGTAGCAAGCAAAAGACGAACAAGTTATCTACCCTATTTTACTAACGAATAATTGGAAAACTTGAAAAATTACTACTCTTGAATGAAAAGGTTTGAATATTTTAAACTGTCATAATAGCAACAAGAAAAAGAAGCTACATAACTAATAACTAAACCGACCTTCGTACATGCCTAAGCAAGGGTCAGTGTCTGTACAGAGCTGGCCATACTGCTCATGCTAAGTATCCTCAAGCAGCACCCTAATTATGTATAGATGTGGACAATGCACGCAGCTCGGCATGTATATACGAGTGCCACAAATCTCACCTACTTATCAATGCTATGATATATGCTTTTCTAATGAATTGCGTGCAACTCGACGCAAAGCAATATCAAGAAAAGCAAAGCAAAATAACAGAAGTAAGACATGGTCAAGAAGGACTTACCTTAGAAGACTACAAGTAGCAGCACATCATCGTGTTATGCAAAATACAGTCTACAATAATCCAAATTTTCACTTCCTTGTTCACTTTTCCCACATCATATGCATTGTATTATTGCACTTTAAACTCACTTTTCCATACAATATGAGGAAATTATATTTACTTCACGGCTATTCAATTTTAATAACAAAAATATGCCGATTCTATCGCAACACCCTGCAAATAGATTGAGACGATTTTCAATATTTCAGGACATAGGAACCAAATTTACATGCTCATAAATTTACAGGTTCACAAAGAAACTGATCGTCACTTTCACTGTTGTATGAATAATCCAAGACACTAAACCCGGTTCATATGTGGCTATGGTTGTCGTTACTCTGGAATATTAATTTTTTCATTCTTACCGTTGTAAACATTTCCATGAAGGGGTATCGAAATTTAGGATTCAGAACTTAAACATGATAACTTAACCTAACTTAAAGTTTTCCATTTTTATAAGCACAGGGAAACACTTGGGTGAACTGAACTAAAGCCGACATTCTTACACGCCCCACATCCTGTTCCACCAAAAAATGTGTAATCACGGGTTACAGCGTCATGAATCCCGCACGGGATTCTTTCCCCATTTAATACTGCAATTGGTTACAGAGTTTCATTGTAATTGAAAGGAACTGTATGCAAATCCAACGACGAAAGTGGGTTCACGGAGTAATTCTTTACCAATGAAACAAAATATGTGGGGCATCACAGGTGGGTGCTTCAGATTCTGGAGCAAGCTCCGCCCGCAAGTGCACATCGATTTTCATTACATGTGTCGGTATTGATTGGACTGATTGTGCTTTATGCTAACATTGCTGTTCATTCATGAACGTTCGTCCAGTTTTAATCGAGTTTTATATTATTAGGAGTTAGAATGTGAACACAGAACTTTCAACGCTACAGGTTTTTCTTAATGAAAAAGTATAAAAGAGACGTTCGCCGTAGAGAATATAATTAACGGGACACATGGAAAGTTCTATGAACTCACAAGTGTTGTTGACAAAGTACGGTACAATCCAAGCGACGCCTACCGGGACACCTGAACGCCATTTTTCAACTGCAGTAGAAGCTTCAAATCAGGAAGTCACAAAAACGGGACCTAATTCGAAAACAGTACTCTTAAACAAAGGAATGTCTCTAAAGTAAGAGCTATTACTGGCGCTGCCTTTTGAGTTCTAGTATAGCTAGCCCTCAGAAAAAAAGGCAAAACTTTTTGCTACAGTTGTAAAGTGATGTACGTACATCCTTGCTTGCGATGCGGGAAAATTCGGTTCAATTCAAGTAGCCGTCTGTGTCTGTTTCTGTGTAATGGTAGGCGAACGAGGAACATGTTCAGCATGCTGCGTCGCTGGACGCCTGAAGTAAGACTTAACCATTAAACTCACCGAAAAACCTCTTCGAGCCTCTACTTCAATTTGCAGCACAGAGGGCAGAAATAATCGCTTGGAGCATCAACACTACTCTTGAGATGGTAGCATTAATAAATAAAAATCCAATGTATCTGTATCGAATACTTGAATTAAAATGAAATTTCTTTCTATCCTTCGTTCACAATTAGATGAAATTTAGCAAATCAATGAATTTTAAAATAAACAAAAATCGATCGATGCATATATAATTATATAAAATACACACTGTTTTCGCAGAACATAAGCAATTTTAAAACTTCGTATTATAGCGTATCCTCAAACAGAGTAAACTCGTTGACAGTCACAAGTGTTGCCAACTCGTCAAAATGAGGCCAATTTAACGAGCGAGATTAAGTCATAATGATTCATTAATGAAACTAATCAATTTCGAATTCTTTATTTTTAGCATAAAAACCAAATTTTCCAATATTAGCCGATGACACATTTTTTTTGTTTTCTAACAATTAGGTACTATCGTATTACATTGATTCAAATGGATGCATGTGTGTAGGAATGTACATGTATATTAAATTTACATAATAAAACAATTGAATGGTCTTATTCTTTTCACTTTAAATCTACACTATACTCAACAATGTTTTCGATTGAATTTTCTACATAAAGTCGCGAATGTTATAGTCAACCATTCAAAATATGTCCTCAGCGATAAAAAATCGGAACTCTGTGCGACGCTCGGAATGATTTCCGGTTCGTTGTGTAGAGGTTCCGATGCATATAACGGCTCTCTTTCATGGAAATGTACTTGAATATCTGAAATATAGTACTCGTAAAATGTAAGCTGAACTATGGAATGGACGTAAAATTTAGAGCATATTCCATGCAAAACAAATAAGAGACATGCCCAACTCTATCCCCGGTTGTTTTGATTACCCAAGAACGGTGTAGTTTGAAACTCCTATAGTTGCTAATATATAAACGTGACGTATTTTGTAATTGAATTCCACTGTATTTTTGTCACTAAGGTCATATTCATTTTCAATTGACAGCCATTTAAGAAACTAAATACACGAACAGAAATAATTAAAGAAAGAAAAATAGTTTGTCGCAATCATGTTTATACATGACGTATGCAAAGCTTTGTGTTTTCAAATCAATCATAATTTGTTATGAAAATAAGGTGAGTTTGTAATAAATAAGGAATTATTAGATGTTGTACTACACAATAAGGGGAGCTTGTAAGAAATATGATAGGAATTCTGCAGATTATATACTGCATAGGCAAGATCAGGAGATCCCCTCACAACGTTTGTTCGGGTTGAAATGCGGCTTCAGTGTTCTCATGCTCTTAGATTTTTGCCCACGAACTTTCTGCGTATTTTTTAATAACCTGCATCCGTGGTTCAATGGCAAAGCTTGTTTTTTCTGCGAAGTTCGGAGGGAGAGCGGGCTGGATGTGTTATAAAAATAAGGCAAGCTTTTAGGGAATAGGGAATTTTTAGATGTTATTACTGCACAATAAGGCGAGCTTATACGAAATAAGGAATGGATGTGTTATGAAAATAGGTCGACCTTTTAAGAAATTAGGATTCTCTAGCTGTTATGTGTACTGCACAGGCAATATCAGGAGGTCACCCTAGGGCAGAGTGTTGGGTTACGAGTGAAATGGCCCCATGTCGAAGGAGTCAAATTTATGACACCAAATTTCTCAGAGAAAGCAAGTTTTGTTATTGAACCATGGACTCACACTATTACAAAATATGCAAAAAGTTCGTGGGCTAAAATATAAGAGAATGAAAATACTGGAGCCTCGTTGCAACCCGAACGAAAAAAAGAGATGGAGGTAGTGCTTCACCTTGGAAGCCTTGGTCTGCATTGCGGTTGGCTTCAGAAAAAAATATGAACAAGGGAGAGCGTGAGAACAGTTTCACGATAACCGCTGCAGAGCCTTGATGTTGAGGCCCAAGTGATGTCTGGTAAACATCAGACAACAGTTCTTTTCAAAAAGGATATGGTTGCTTAAATATTGTTATAAATGTAAAGCAGAGAAAACGAAGGATCCGCCATTCAAAGGAATCGAGCATGCGACACTACGAAAGTTATCAATGGATAAATTAGAAAAAAGCATGGGATTCTCGACAACTGATCGAGATAGGGTAAGTCACACGTGTCGTAAATGTCATAAAAATCCTTCCTAGGCTGGATTTCGTAGTGGCTCTAAAATCCCAGGCTGATTACTAATCAGGGAGTGAAATTATCATTGTAAAGAAGATGGGAATGTTAAAGTTCGGAGAATAGGGATGGAATAAATGAGATAGAGGCGACATGAGCTGGAAATTAATGAATCTTGGTTGGATCGCTAGCGGCGGTGGGTGTTTTCTCGTGGAAGAAGACGTCTTTTCAAACATCGAGGATCTTGCCCAACTAGGAGTAAGAGCTCTGTGAACACCGCGTAGAGAACGAAGCCTACAGAATAACACTTTGATACATGGAATGTGTCCGACTGACTGATCAGCGACTAATTAAAGTGACTCTAAAATTTCAGCTCGAGCCTATGACATTAGGATTGGTCGTTCATTAGAGAATTAGCAAGAGGTGACCCAAGTGAGTACCACTTCATTAATTAGACAATTATTGTAACCCGTGTGCAATTACAGGTTAGCTGTTTCATACGTGCCCACTTCCAAGGTATATTCGATGTTATGCGCGTGTTTCGCGGAAGGGAATGTCAATACCCTCTGTGCGAGCCGAAGTATTGGTTCTATCGTGATTACCAGCAATGGATTAACGTACGAGGTTTCTAGAGATTCAATTGAACACGTTGTGTAGCCCTGTTAGTCTACGGGGTTCAGCATGCAAGTTTGAGGTTGGCCGAGTTCATGGGAGCCATTACGTTTATTTCGATCTCCTGCCATATCAAACGCACAGATTGCCGCAAACCAATATCCAGGGTGCATTACAGCAAATGAAAGTCCTAAAACGGTGAAAATATATAATGCCATTATGTTTATAGATAAACCTCACGTTTTCATACAACAAAAAATTAAAAATACGTTGAAACATGGATAATGCCGGCAAGACATTATCCATATTCACATCCTAGCAATAGTAGGATGCGAATAATGCATTAGCTAAAATATCCAGGTATCACAGCCTTTTTTAAGAATAACCTGAGCGAGATCGTTCATTAGACATTAAAGTCACATAGGGTTTACTTGTCTCACTGTTAGAATTTTCAGGACATAAGCTTTCAGAAGTTTTCAATAAAAAATTTTTTAAATAATCATAGAAAGGAAAGATTTTTGTTTTGAACTTAAATACATAGATATGGAGATTAATTTTTGTGTTTGT
Source organism: Trinorchestia longiramus (assembly GCA_006783055.1). NCBI lineage: Eukaryota > Metazoa > Arthropoda > Malacostraca > Amphipoda > Talitridae > Trinorchestia > Trinorchestia longiramus. The sequence continues at coordinate 52,444 of VCRD01002943.1, read as the reverse complement.
GATGATATTTTATAAATTTATATTGCCTAATAATATTTTTGGTCAAAAATTGTCTGTCTAAAAAATATAATGAAAACTATTCTTTTGGAACAAAAACAGTTTCAGTACCGAAATCAACCTCCCACTCGGTAATGAAATCAAATAATTCCCAATCCCAATCAAGATATCAAAAATGACAAAAACTTTTAACTTAAATAGAAACTAAGAATCAAACTTGAAAATATACTTACAAGATTTTTAGCAATGGGAATAGACAAATTCGCTTCCGACAAAACTTGTCTTCAGTGGTCAGAAACACGAAGTGGTACTTAAAATTCAAGACAAACCAGTGATAAAATGCAATAAGGTAGAAAAAGAGAGCGAAGTGATTAGTAATTCACATATTTAGCACAAGTCGGATAGGGCACCGAACAACCAAAAACGATCACCCAGATTTCGATAACAAGCTTTTGAACTCACGAGCCACCCCAACCCCATACTGAAAAACTACATAAATCCATAATTTGATAAAGAACACCTGAAGCAGGGTCGTGCCAGATGAACGTTAGTTACAAAAAACGACCTTACAAGTGACACCGAGCGGAGTACAAGCTTCAAGCTTAGGATTGTTCTGTGATATTCCACCACCGAAAACGCAACTTAGCAAACCTGCAATTGCATACATAAAAGTAAGTCGCCGTAATGTTCTTAGAGTGAATGTCTTTCAAAATCACCAACGAACTCAAACGTGTAATTATCATTATACTTCCAAACGAAATAAAGAAATTACAGTTGCAGCACAAGCTAAAACTAACCCGAAAAGCTTCTACAAATATGTGAACGACCGACGACTCAAAAGAGACACTATTGGACCACTGATTGATTCTGAGGGCTCAACGCAAACGAACAACAAAAGCAAAGCCAAAATTCTTAACACATACTTTACTTCTGTGTTCACTCACGAAGACTTAACTGAAATCCCGCAACCTCCTGTTTTCAACACTCAGGAAATCCTGTCAGATGGCGTATTTACAGTAGAAGAGGTAGAGGAACAGCTCAGCATTTTAAACCCATATAAGTCAACCGGACCCGATGGCCTTGGTCCCCGGATACTCAAAAAAACTGCCGAAGTAATAAGCGAACCTCTAACAAACATCTTCAATCGATCTCTCGAAACTGGGATAGTTCCAGATGATTGGAAGCGCGCAAATGTCACTCCTATTTTCAATAAGGGGAACAAACAAATCTCTAATAATTATCGTCCAATCAGTCTAACATCTGTCATCAGCAAAACAATAGAAAGACTACTTAAAGTCCGTATAACAAAGCACCTTAATGACCAAAATCTT
>VCRD01002943.1:10873-32909 GCA_006783055.1 Trinorchestia longiramus | reverse complement strand
TGAAACGAGAAACAGCTCGTATTCATTGCCGGGTTTCGAACCCGCAGAAGTCTTTCTGCACAAGCAGAGACCCGATACAGAACACAGGCCGCAGACCACTCGAAACTTCAAGGCTTGTGGTTGACTATGATCTTCTATAGACAAGGGTTACAATTTGAAGTTGCAACTACAATTAAATTTTTCACTTTAAGATTAGAATAGAATAGAATGAGGCTATAGGAACGAACCTTCTGGCCCATTCTTGGGTCGGATAATTACTTCGATAATTATTCGATATTTACCCAAGTCCCATGCCGTATTTCTAGCCGCGTCAACCATGTCGGCAGCGGGATTCGAACCCGGGTCTTTCCGCTCGCAAGCAGATTCGCTCACCAGTCGACCAAGCTGGTGATAAGATACTATGATAGTTTCAAACGACGTGAAATATCTATAAAACTTAACTCTAAAATATTACTAGAATACATCATATTTTTGTATTGACCCCAAGATCATTCTAAATTAATTACGATATTTCTGAGGCACCACAAAAATACACCTCACTCCTTTCAATCAAGGATTTCTAGAAGTCTTGGGTATAACACTGTACAAGTAAAATAGTTCTTTTCTCTCAATTCTATGCATTTATAACCCCAATAAAACAATCACCACCATGGAATTCCGACACTATTTTGATCAGCTATTGCCCACCCACGTCATAGTGGGAAATTTTAATGCCCACAACCCACTGTGGGAACCAGCAAAGGTACCAAACACCACTGGAAAAAACTTAGAACAAGTTTTACAAAATAATCCTTCTCTTGTTCTGCTTACTCCTCCTTCTCTACATACTTACTTTAGTGTTTATCAAAATTCCTTCTCTACCCTTAATCTTACGCTTCTTTCAGCTGTTCTGCAATCTATTGTTTCCATATCAACGGAACAAGATCTGGATAGTAATTATTATCTTGTTGTTAGATGTATTGGGATACAACCTTTATCAGTTTGATACAGGTCCTGCCCATCCTGAAGGTTTGGTAGTGGGAAGTGGGCGGACTGGTCTGCTGTACTGCAACAACCAGAAATGCCTGAGATATTAGATGTAGAACAGGGGTTTGATGAGTTTAGGAAAAACTTGATAACAGCCAGTGTTACAACTTTTGAACAAACAAAAGAATACAGATCTCTCCGCTATAATAAAACGTGATGGTCCCCTAGATGTGCAGAGGCAGTGGAAGCAAAACGACAAGCAAAAAGAACCCTGACATCCCAGCCTTTGAACACTAATTTAATAGAATTTAAACGTTGTCAAGCGGGAGTAAAGTTTAAGTTAATATTGCCAAGAAAGCATCATGGGTTCATTTCTGTAATAAAATTAATTCTGAAACACCAGTATCTTTGGTATAGATGCAAATAAAACGCCTTCAAATCCCTTTTGTTAAAAAAGCGTAGCCCTTCATCCCACTGAACTCCCTTTTAACAGACTCAGACTCTAAAGCCAATGCACTGGCTCGCCATTTTGAAAAAACCCTTGGTTCCCCACCTCCAATCCCATTCCCTCAGTTTGTTTTGCTTCCACTTGGTCTTACCTAAAGCAGTTCAGTTCAGTCCCCTTTAAATGAAGGCTTGGTTATCTGGTTTAGGTTCCCTTTACTACAGGTGAATTAGATAGGAGTCTGGGCTCCTTGAGGAACGCTGCTCCTGGATTAGACCGTGTGTGCAATGAGCATCTAAAGAATTTACCAGGTGTTTATAAGAGATGGTTTCTCAAATTGTGCTGTGGTAGTCCTAGTACGGGTGTCATCCCAAGATCATGGCAGCTCGCTTTGATTATTCCCATTCCTAAACCTTTTAAACCTTTAACTGCTGTTGAGTCTTTTCGCCCCATATCATTGCTCTCCTGCCTCTTAAAATTGATGGAACGAATGATAGCTCAGCGTCTTACCTTCTTTTTAGAACAAAATGTTGCTTTTATAAATTCACAGGAGGGATTCAGACAGCGGCTGGCGGCACTCGATCAGGTTGCTCGTCTGGAAGCCACTATTCGTTCGGCAATTGCCAGGAGAGAAATGTTATTATGTCTCTTTGTAGATTTAACAGATCCATTTAATACAGTCTGGCCCAAAGGAATCCTCTACAAGCTGCGTTCGTGTGGAGTGCGGGCCAATTCTACGATGGCTTCACTCGTACCTTACTAATTACTCTTTCCAGGTATACTTTGAGGGCTCTTACTCATCAGTAGGAAAAGCCAGAAGCGGTGTTCCACAGGGTGGTATCTTGTCCCCCATGCTTTTCAACCTAATGATGTCCGATATTCCAATTCAAACAGGGGTACAGTCGTGTGAATACGCAGATGACCTAACTTTATTTAAAGCGCACAAGGACCTGCATTTAGCAACCGACAAACTCCAAACCCAAATGGACTCCCTTAACAAATGATTGCAAGAGTGGGGCCTTAAAATGAATTGTACAAAAACAAAGACTATGTGCTTCACTAATAAAAGAGTAACTCCACTTCCTATTTTCTTGTGCAGACAACCTCTTACTTTTGAACAAAAATATAAATATCTTTGAGTAATTTTAGATGCTCCTCACCTACGATGGGAACCTCAAATAAATTACCTGAAGCAAACCTCCATTCCAATTCTTAATATACTTTAATCAATATCCCATAGACACGGGTGCTGACTGTGAGGTATTACTAAAACTGTATAAAACTCTCGTTCGAAGTCGTCTTGATTATGCTGCACCATTATATGGAACAGCAGCCCCTAGTAATCTCTCCAAGTTGAACAGCATCCAAAACCAATGCCTGCGCATTGCAACTAAGAGCAGTAAAACTACTCTCATCACTTCCCTTCAAATAGAGGCCGACATTCCACCTGTAGCTCTACACCGAGAAGAAACAGTGCGCAGATACTACTGTAGACTGCTCCAGCTGCCTCTCAATATAGCTACTTCTGAGCTGGTTCAAAGGTTAAATACCCCTCAAATTGTTTTTTTCCCCTATTGCCCACCTTCATCGCGAGTGTGAGAGCTATTTTTTCCAAAGTTGGTCTCTCAACCCCCTCTGCAAATGCAGCTCCAATAATCTCGCAACTTCTTCCTTGGTTCAGGACGGATTATTGCATTCTGAATGAATTTTTACTTTCTTCTGTGTCTTCATTAACCTCCTAATCAGTTATCCAAACCTATAATGAACTAATGGATACAAAGTTTGCAGATTACATAGCTACATTCACAGATGGTTCGCGAATTACCGAGCCTACTTGTTCCTCCTCAGCCGCAGTTGTGTTCCCTTCAAAAGGAGTCACGCTAAATTGAAAACTTCGCTCTCAAAAACAGGTAATAGAATGTGAATTGCATGCAATACATAAAGTCTTGTTTTGGACCTCGGAGAATTCTGGCCCCTCTGATAAATACGTCATATTCACAAATTCACTGAGCTCCCTATATTTGATTTGCAACACAAAACCTAACTACTACATTCCTCAGATCTACAATATACAGAACAAATTGATTAATATTACTTCCTCTCATTGTATTAGGATGCAGTGTATTCCAGGACATAGAGGTGTGTCGGGTAATGAGGCTGCAGACAGCGCTGCTAAAGCGGTGCATTTACTGCAATACTGCACACTGACGCCCTACTCTAAGGAGGAAACTGCAAGTATTGCATGTAAAGCATACAGGACATGTTGGAATTTAACATGGCTACAGCAAGTATGGGTAACCGGGAATGGGCACCACCTCGTGCAAATTAGACAGTTCTGGTAGTTGATCCTGGGCCTCCCATAGGAACCGTCGTGTAGAAATTACTTTGGCTAAACTACGGGTTGGGCATACAGGTTTTAGGTCCCACCTGTTTCGTGTTAATCAGACCAATGATCTCAATTGCCCATGTGGTGGATTGGAAACCATAGAACATGTGCTCTTTAATTGTTTAAACTATTCTGATGAACGCCCCGATCTAACTAACACTCTAACCTCTTTAAAGTTTCTGCTTCCTTGAAAAATATTTTAGGAGGTGGCCTCTTCCCTGAAAATATACGAAAATTGATCGTAGAGGTTCTTTTCCTATACCTGGAAAATGTACACATATTAGAGAATATATAGGATCAAATAAACGAGTAAACAAAAATGCAAAACTAGAACTTGATATAGACAGGCTCACAAATACGTTACGCCAAAACTGATTTTGAATAGTTACAATTTATAGAAACAAAAATAAAATCAAATAGACTAACGTGACTAACTTCCGTTGGTACTAAACCTAATTCTTCAAAAATAAAGTTGAGTTTTAGAACAGAGACGGGAAACACTCCCTTAAGCAGCTCTGATATGGGCTACTGTAAAGAGTTGCCACCTGTAGGAGGGTGTTGAGATCCAACTTCAGTATATATATTTATACATATATATGAGTTGCTACAGTCACCCGTTAAATTACTTCTGTCCCGTTTTCTATGTTCATGTGTACTTTCTTCGAGGACTCACTGAGTTCTTTCTTCTTCTTCTTGTAGTCAAGCCTGATGGACGTATAATATATAAACTCCAAGTTTGGACTGTGTTTGTTTCACCCCACATCTCATACTTGTAATCGTTGCCGTACTCCATAATCCAAGATGGAACGAGGCCTAACTGGTCTAACAGAGGGGATGTTTCCTTAGTCTTTGACAAACACTAATTTCACTCCATCAGAGATGTGCCCTCAAGAGTTGTTTTGTAAAGACCCTTTTGGTCATGTAAGATATTTTTGCCTCTTGACCTTAAGAAGCTCCAGGCTGCGCCACTCAGGCTGGACCTTCAGTACGGATATAACAACTCATGCGTAGCACTGGGTCGGGCATGCCTTAGCAACTAAGAGTGAACCTTGAAAGTAATATACAAAAAATAGGAAAGAAAAAAGTTTGTGAAATAAAATATTGCTTATATTGAAAGATTTATAGAACATGGAAAAGCAGAAAACTTGGTATCCTTCGCTAAATATTTGAACTTCTCTCTTTTTGCAAGTGTGAACAAAGGAAACATCGTAAGCAAAAGAAAAAATAACCTACCCTTAGTCCTGGGGCTACGTGGACTAGTTTTCGAAGCCCCAAATAAACACGACAAAGAAGAAGAAGAAAATTCGTGTGTGTGTTTATTGTGAGAGTAATCATTTTATTCTAAGTACCATAGACTTGTAATTCTTATGCCTAACCTTGCCAGTAGTATCTGCGTTCTTTGGTGTATGTTTAGATTTTTCCTATTGGTTACTTCTCCACCGTTGAATTATTAAAGCAAGTCAAGTGGTAGGAATTGTTTCCATAGGACGACTGTGATAATTCAGTGCCTGTGCTATAATTGGAGTTAGTTAATAGTGTTTGCAATCACTGTGCTCATTACCATTTTTAGAGGACCTCATTTGAATAGCTAATTTCGAAAGACAGTATTGGATCTAGTCAGCGATATCCTCAGGTGTAGATTTTATAATATCAATTTCTATCTCAGATATCTGGGTGTTCCTGATACTTGTGTTTGCAGGCAACAGTCTACAAATTGCCTTGTCAGGAGATTGAGAAACCCAATTATGTGGTTATAGTGATGACTTAGAACTCAAAACCAAATTCTGTTGAATGGATCTTTTGACTGAGAACAGAATCTCAAGTCTACAGCATATCCTTGTTGATACAAATTAGGATGCAGCTTATACCATTTTTTATCCCCAATTTTGTCTGCTAAGGAATTATGTGTTTCTATTTATTTGTGGAAAATCTCAGTATTAAAACTTTTCCATGCCTAAAAGCTATTTCTCTGAAGGTCTAAAATCAATAAATTTGTAGCTGTTACCTAATCAGCTAATTCTACCAACTTGCACTTAACTAAACCTGTTCCATGATATTGATTAACTAGAAGCACTCTTCTCGTACTTCCTTATTGAAAGTTATTCCTGTTTTTATATATGTGTGGGGCCGCTAAAATATCGTGAATATTTTAGTATTAAATAATATTAAATTTAGTAATATTTTAGAGTTAATTTTTATACGTATTTGTTGAGATCCAACTTCAGTATATATATTTATACATATATATGAGTTGCTACAGTCACCCGTTAAATTACTTCTGTCCCGTTTTCTATGTTCATGTGTAAACCTCCTTCGAGGACTCACTGAGTTCCTTCTTCTTCTTCTTCTTGTAGTCAAGCCTGATGGACGTATAATACATAAGCTCCAAGTTTGGACTGTGTTTGTTTCAACCCACATCTCATACTTGTAATCGTTGCCGTATTCCATAATCCAAGATGGAACGAGGCCTAACTGGTCTAACAGTATTTCACGTCATTTGAAACTAGTATTTTAAAGTTAAAAATTCAATCGTAGTTCCAACTCCAAATTGTAACTCTCGTTTATAGAACACCATAGTCAACCACGAGCCTATAGGCTAAGTGCCCGCCAGTTCCTTCCCCACCGTTCCCCAGTGTACAGTAATTCTATTCGCGCTTTGTCTCTCTGACGGGTAAGTTTCTATTTACAATGTGTTAGAGAGTTTTGCATTTCACACACGTACTAGATATTCTTTGAGCTTGTCTTTTCGCTGAGCCTAAATGTTCCCCAGCAGGTTTAAGATTTCCTTTTTGAAGCAGTTTTGATACCATATGTATTTAACAGATTGTATGGAAAACATCCAATTTCATTGTGCTTATGTTTTCATTCAAACGATTTAAATTGTGTTTGAAGTGTTCGTGCTTTGATTCGTGTTACTCTGAGATTATAATTAATCCCAATATAGAACATTTCGAACAATCACTATTGCATCAGCTATGAAATTCATTGTCTAATTTCGTCCCACTCAAGTCTCTACGTTCGAGCATTTTATGACAAGCATACCGAAAGATTGACCACCTATTTTGATACGGTTATTAAATTTCATAACCTCGGGTAGAAGCTGCCTATTGATATCTCGTTTTGTGTTCTGTGGCAGCCAGCTAATTAGGTGCGATTCTTTAATGTTTTACTCAACAGTTGTATTATAAAGTTACCTTATGCTATTGATTTTTCTTGCTAAATTCGGTATTTATTTTGAGTTACTTATTGGTCTTTATCCGGGCAGGTTTCAGTTTTGGTTTCAGGTTCAGTTCAGTTCCAGTTTCAGTCTACGAATTTCTCAATTTCGGTCCTTGATATTGGTTTTAACTTCTGCTGATTTTGATCGTGTCAAATAATAAACCTGCAAGCTACGAAACCGATCGTATCACTTCCCCGGAAGAACATCACTCACGAAATAATCACTACAGAAAAATAACGCAACTCCAAAGTGGTGACTCTAAACTCGTGACTCTAAAGTGGTAACCCCAGAAATGGTTCGTTCCCCAACTATGAACCTGTTGTTAAGACTAGTAGTTTCAACTCTACGGTATTTTATAACACTAATTCGCTTTTCCTATTTGGCTTGACCTTCAGTCAGCGTTGCTTCACGTACCGGATGAATGTCCTCTAACCGTGGACAACGCGACATCAATAACCTTCAACCGTGACACACAACCTCTATTCACGTGACGATTATCCCTATACTAGTGTTAGAAACTGAATCTACTTAGCCTAATATTTTACGAGTATAGATGTCCACGACAACGACTACTTCTAACGAACAACCAGCCAGCAACCTGCGCCTGAGCCTTTTCTTGCTCACACCAATACGGTTCCGACACACACCCGACTGGACTCAACCCGCAACTGAGGCTGCCCCCGCATCATCCCCCACTCAAGCCCTGGCGTCGCCGTTGAGGGGCCAATTACTAATTTATACATTATGCCACATCTCCACGTGATTTTAAAATCCCAATACTTTAGATAAATTACTTACTACTACGGAGTCGACATTTTGCCACTACCTTAACTACCATAATCTATCTATATCTAAATGATAATTTAGACATCTAAACTGTAATGTAGTCGGTGATCCAGGTGGGAGGTCTTCTATCTCTCTTCATCAGCTGTGGTTCATTCTCCCCCCTCTCCCACTTTGTTCAACCTTCATTTGCTTCTCTTGGAACGATGACAGCCCCCCACCTCTCTCATCCCTAGCTTCTTCGTCTCGGGGTAAAGTAGGCACTACTGAGCGCACATCAAGTACGTGTCTTGGCACTCCATCCACTTCAATATTATTTGATGAGGTCACTCCTGTTACCATGCCTCTGCCCCACTGTGTAGTGCAATTTGCATTAGGTGGTTTTACCCACACGTCTTCTCCCGCTCGTATTGCCGAATCATTACGGTGGCCTCCTTCTACTCTTGTCGGACGTACTGACGGATACCTCCATTCGTATTTGTACACCGAGCGTTGAGGCACAGACAGCTCATCTTGACCAGATCTAGGCGTGCTATTGTACCAATACACGGCCTCAATTGGCGAAATTCTTCCTCTTTCTGCGATTGCTTTCACCGTTCGGTGGTGCCGTTCCACTATTCCATTTCCTGCAGGTCGGTACGCAGCTCTAAACACACTATCAGCATTCCACTCTCGCAGCATATCTGCTAACATCTGAGACCGGAAAACTGTACTGTTATCCATCAATAGCTCGTCGACTGGGCCCCTTTCCAAGAAAATATTGGTTAGTTCTGTGACGATGCATTGCGTGTTTTCCTTCTCAGTTCTCGCCACATTGCAAAGCGTCCTGGACTGCAATCAACCATAGATAAATAGGGTCGTCCTCTATAATGCGTGACGTCGATGGCTAAGCGGCTCCAATTGGTTTTCACACTTACTTCTCCTGGTTCGTGCTTCAAAGGAGCAGAATCAATTGACTGACATCGTTCACATGATCTCACAACTCTTTTCACGTCCTCTCGTGAAACAATTGGATCCATTTTCCTGGCTAAGTACAGGGTTCTATCGACTCCAACGTGGTGTTTATTATGCACCTCTATTATATTCGTGTATGCACTAGAACAAACCTGTTCATGCTCGTCGATATCGTTGCCACCTACTTCGAGCCCACCCAGCCACCTTTTCTTCACGCGAGTTAACACGTCCGCTTTATTCTTATCAGTAGGCACCAGTGAAATCTGGATTTTCAGTCCAAACTCAATCATCATTTCTCTAAGGTTTTCCAGCCTTCGTTTAATGAGCATATCCGCGGCACCTTTCGTGTGGACGCGCTTCTCGGCGCTAACAACAGATTGCAGCCACGCTGCCACAGTTGCGGAATCAATTCTTAACTCTATTGAGGTCATGCCCCACTTAAGTGCTAAGTCATTTATTTCCAACACCGCTCTGAGCGCGATTTTACTTGCGTCTGTCCATACCACTCCATGCTGGACATCGGACACCGACCATCTTCCTCTTACTGGGTCTTCTACTTTTACCCTTTCAATTACTTCCCTAATCATGGACATTTCATGTTCGCCTACGAAGTCTTCCCAGTGCGAACCTTCGGCCTTTCTTTTAATGTAACTACAGGCGACTCGTAGTACCCCGCTATAGGGTAGTGCCCCACCAGTGTCCCGCAGACTGAAAACAACTCCCTTCTTTTGAGCGCAGCGGCGATCTCCGGTATTTTATTGCCTCTATGAAACATAAGCTCTTCTCCGACTTTTGACAACCGCAGCCCTAGCACTGCCCCTCCATCCAGCGCTTCTGGTGCTTTCATTATCAACCCAAATTTGTTAAGGTGGCTGACTACATACTTTTGTAACTGAAACTTTGGTTTCATCAACGAGGATATCATCGATATACGAGTTGGTGGCGTTTTTATTTGTATCATCTATGCTCAACACGTGTTTCAACACTTTTGACATGATGCGTGGTACAGAATTCAGTCCGAAACCTAAGCGCGTAAGGCAGAACGTTTGCCCTTTATATTTTACCAACTGGTAGTGCCACAGTTCCTTATCAACTCGTAATTGCAAATAAGCTGCTTTCATGTCTACTATTTGACACATGAGTGACCCACTTTAGGGAACGAGTAATTTTTCTGTAGTAATTATTTCGTGGATGATGTTCTTCGAGGGAAGTGATATATTCGACTTCGTGGCTTGCAGATTTATTATTGGACACGGACAAATTCAGAGCAGAAGTTGAGGCCAAGATCGAAGGTCGAAATTGAGAACTTGCAATCCGTAAACCGAGATGTAAAGTTTAGCTGTGCTTGGGGAATTTTAAGCAACCAACTTTAACAAGCCTAATCTAACAGGTGATGGTTTTTGAACCAAAGCATGCTATAGGCGTCCCATTAGCAGCTTTTAAGTTATTATTACCACCACGCGTTCCCTGACTGGCAGTGGCTGGTAGGATGGATACCGAAGATCCTGTGTCGATTAAAAAATCTAATCTAGTAAGGGGGTCTCCCACGATTAATAGGCGAGTGATATTAGAACTTGACGACGTGTTACTCGCGTTTATAAGCCGTTGTACCCGTTTCCCGAAACATAACGATGGTTTCTAGGACAAGAACGTGATGAGCATGTTCTAGAATTATCACCAAAAGTTTTATGATGCCAACATAATTCATTACGGGAACGTGAACTGGAACGGGGTGCGGGAAGCGCTCTAAAGTTACCCTGATACTGATCCATCCCAGAGTAAGATGGATATTGTGTGACTCTGTTGGGTGAGGGACTTGAATAATAACGACCACTTCGGGGCTGAGAATAGTAAGGGTCCTGTCGCCCTCTACTAGTTGATCGAGAATATCTCTCCTGAGGGGAATACGAGTTATAGGTACGAGTTTTTACCTTTGGAACGACAGCAGGCTAATGCTCCGCTCATGCGGCTGAGACATTTTTATCAATCTGCACAGTAGCAACTATAGTTAATTTTACATGGTTATAAAATGTAGTCACATAAACAAAGCTGAATTCATAACACTCATTATTATTTTATTGTTTAAGCATAGAACAAGAACACAATGATTGCAGGCTGCAATTTGCAGCTAGTAATTGACTCATTGAAAAACGGTTTACATGATAACATAGTATTGCCCTTCATATTTTTAGTAAAGGGAAAACAATTTTTTTCCTCCTGTAGGTTCCACTTGCAATATTCATATGAACCATAATACTAGATATGTAGAGAGGAGGATATGCAGTAAATAAACTATAACTCTAGATAGTATAGTTGTCAAGTAAAAATATGAGAATGACACTTGCCATGAAATAGATTACGTATGAGAAACAATTGCAAAAATATATCTTGAGACGTATAGAATATACGAAGTTGAAAGAAAGAAAGTGGAAAAAATGTGGTGACCGACTGGAGGGGCGGTGAGAGGGGGGATCGAAGAATAGAATTTAATTTTAATTGAGAACTAAAAATTTTTAGAAAAAATTTAGAAAGGAAGAAGGTGGATGTCATGGGAGTACAGATTGGAAAGTGGTGAAATGTTTTACGAATGTGGATCGGTTACGAGTTGTTGGGCAGAATACTGCGAACAGTTGTGGAATCTAGAAAATTAGTTAACAAGTAAATTGATCTTTGATTTATCTCTCTGTTGAATACCAGAAAATCATACAACTAAACAATATAAATAATAAATTTCATGAGTTCTCACAACAATGATTAGTTTTCCAGCGAGAAGTTATGTTTTAACGATAGAGTAAAAATTTGTATCTATATTGATGTTTAACGTTGTTCAGAAAGCTTAAGTAGCACATAGTTCGGTGTAATGTATTTACATATGGCAAGAGCAAATAACGAAATTTAAAATTTGGTTAGTTTTACCCAAGGAATGGTTACTCCAAGAAATCTGCGATGGCGAGTTGACAAGATGTCGGTGGAAAGGCAAACGTAATCTCACCCATCTTCGTTTCGCCCTCAGCTTTGTCTTCAACAGTGCTTCGTCATTCGCTATAAACCGACTTAGCTTCCGAAGAAACGTCATAGATACAAAAGGGTTTAGGGCTGAAAATCAAATACGAGAAACGTTGAATTTGATCACTCATAAACTGAAACTTCCATAAACAGAGTAATTGAACCTTGTAACACAAACTTTATGCGAGATCTAAAATTACCTTTAACATAAGTGAAACCATTGCCAACTATGAAGAGATGAACGGACAGAGGTTAAACTAGATTAGATAATGAAGAACTTCAACCCTGCGGCCGCTGTTCAGGCGTTTCAGTACAGGCAGGGAAAGATTGAAAAAATGGAGGCCAAAGATAAACAGTCAAAGACACTCTTGCAGGACGTCAGTCCTCTGGCCTACACCACGAGAGTAATGAATGGAGAAACAAAACAACAGGCTTACCTACTGTCAAAAATTAAAGCCACATCAATCAGATTTCTTACAAAACGTATTGCTGGTTCTGTGTTTGGTAGCTCAGATCATTTTCGAGAAGAGTTGTGTATCCAAAGCATGCCGACAAGGAAAAAAACTATTTGCGTACCTTCTTGAAAGAATTGTAGTGAATCGTCAGGCTCACACTACAAATGAATATCAAAACGAGGCTAGATTTCCGTAACGAGCGTCGACCAATGAGCGAACAGGACAACGGAAGTGAATACAACGATGAGGCTAGGGTCCGTTACGACCGGAAGTGCCACATCGACCTATGTGTGGTTCCACTCAGGCAGCAGTGCCCAGCCAACCGCCTTATACAACGAGGCTGCAACACTGTTTTACGAAACAAGACCCCATTCCCCTCCACCACCAACCCCGACCCCGATTATCAATGTAAAAACAACACTTAACTCCTCTGCAGCCACCGTGGTCAAGTGGTCTGCGGCCCGTGTTCTGTATCGGGTCTCTGCTTCATGTAGAAAGACTGCGGGTTCGAACCCGGCCATGGACACAAGTTATTTCTCGTACGCCGTGCCGTGCACTCAACCCGCTAAGCACTCAACTCCCCGCCCATGAAGACGCCCATCAACCTCCCGGGATCGTCGCATGGAGCTCACCATCACCCTTACTCGTACAATGTTAATCTTAAGAATTTGAAAAACCAATGTACTAATGTCTATGTACTGTGTACTCGATTGGAAATAAAGATTGTTTGTTTGTTTATAGAGATCATCCACAAGAACAAACCCCATGCACAGACCCCCACCACTCAACACATGTGCGCAGAGCGCTCATTTATATTCCCCTCCTAATATTCCTTTCCGTTTCACCCCTATACTTAGGTACAACCTGTGCGAAACTCTCCCTCAGATCTTTTCTACTGGTATCGACCTACCTACCCTGTTTCACGGACCCTCTACCAAGCGCTTCCAAGGTCAACGTCTCCACAAAGCACTCTCATCACCTGAAGAACTGAACTCACAGCCAACAGCAGAGCGAAGGAAGAAGAAATCAGCCATTTTGTCTACGGACAGGGTGGGCTCAAACAACCCACACACTACCGAGAACTGCACGCGCTCCAATTTTGCACGTCCCAGAACACTACGGGCAACATGTTAGTGCGCCAGTACTCGGTGTACAAAATTTACCGTATTATATGTATGCTTGAATAGAAAGATGCGTGTACCGGGTCAACATAGTTGATAAACTAACTGGAGCACACTGTGCTGTTTTCTCGCAATGCAACCTACTGCTAACTGATTGTAAAGTACAATCGGACGTAGTAAATGTCAACACCGCGTGCAGCAGTTTACGCCCAGCATCCACCCCATATTGATCATCAGATAACTCTTTCAAGCAGTTTGATACGCCTCTTCAGTCGGAGAATCTGGAGAATCTCGAGCGTTGGAGTAACATTCTTATGGAGGCGTATTAACTCCAACGCGACTTCTGGTCAATGGCCAGGGACGGCGATGTGGGACTGTTCGACTCGTTGCTACAAGTCGGATCTGCCGGCCATCCAGACCGGGTTCGGCAGCAGTATGGGAGAGCAAAGGACAGACTCCTCTTCTAGGTGGGTTGGAGAGACAATTAGCGCAGTGTCCGGTCAGTTTTAAAAGAGAGGTTATACATCAATATTGATGTAATGTCCACCACTCTGTCCTCTTAAATAATATAAAGAGTTGCAGAGGCTTCTCGCATCTGGGTTGTATCTTTTCTAGTAAAGATAATACGTTAAATAAAGAAAAGAAAAACTGTTAATTTAATTCTCAACATTATTACTAATTTCTACTCTAAAATAGCTAGTGTAAAATAGCTAGTCTAAAATAGCTAAAATTCCAAGTCTTGTGCTTGAAAATTTAGCTACATATGTAGCTAACAATTACTACTGTCTAAAACTTTGGCTTAACTCTTGCAGCATATATATCACCTGAAAAAAGGGTAGGAAGTATAATTTTACTCTCAATTACTATTCTTCATTTAATTTTAAAAGCAAACATCTATACAGTTCCGTAACATCCTACCTATATTTCCCCGCATTATTTTTATAAATAGCTGGTGTTTAATAATGCGCCAAAGAAACTCTTCTTAAACGTTAAATTCTGATAAAGAACTCACAGAATGAAAATACTTTTACAGAACTCACTACTAAAAGTTTTTATTAGAGCGCAATGACATCAACTGTTCAATAGTTGTGTCGCTAAGTTTATTTCTATAGGGGGTTAACGATAAGCCAACAGGAGAGAATAACCTTTCGACCGGGGCAGAAGACGGCAAAATTGTGTTAAAACAAAGAAACATTTTCCGAATAAGAGGATACCGTTTCAAGCTTTCAATGCTTTTGTCACAGTCGTTGAGATACGTCATAACCTGCATGTCTACTGAGGATTCGCTGAACGAACTTTTCTTTTCGAAGCCAAAGTACTCATCTTCGGACGACATCGCGTTTGCCTCCTCTGAGGCACCGGCAGAATTTTCCGACTGGAATGTCGAGGCAGAAATTGTGAGATCATTTTTCAGTGAAGTCATTTTGCTGTTGCGGCCCAACGCTTTGTTAACATCCACCCATCGCAACTTGAAGTAAGGATGAGTGGTAGCAGCCAATATAGCGTCATGAACGTCTGGTTCATCAACTAGCTGAAGATATTTTTGAAATCTTTTCCGAAAGTCCTGAAAAACTGTCTGCAAAGGTGGGACACAATATTTCAACTGCTTTAACTTCAGTTCATTGAGATTATTTTGCACAGTAAGAAGGGTAGGTAGGAAGTGTCTGTAGAAACGGCCTCTTCTCTTTGCAGGTGGTCGATTGCAGTAGCGATGGTTGCTAAAACACAAATATGTTCATCAATGAATTCTATTTCCGAGGTTTTCAGGGTTGAGAGCTCTAATGCGATGAAAAGTTGTTTGAGCTTCTCTTTGTATTTCAGTAGCAGAGTTATGGCATCATTGAGTGAATTCCATCTCGTAGTGCATGGAAGCCACAAACTACAGTTGAGGAGGACTTCTTTTATTATCGTGGCAGACTTTGGACAACCACACTTGTTCCAGACGGCTGAATATTTCCCCATTGTAGTATGGTTAACCGTTGAAAATTTATTATTTTTGAGCGCGTTTTTGGCATCGTTGGTGCCCACAAGACTTAGGGTGTCTGAAGCACAGCGTACATGCTTCGACAACGTGAACTTCATTTCATAATCAGAGCTGTTGACATCATAGAATTTGGAGTCTTCTTCCGGAGCGACGAGCTGCAACTCATTTTCATCTGCCTCTGTCTCCTCTTCTTCAGTAGCATTATCGTGACCGAATTGATCACCTGCGAAAATAGTGACTTCAAACTCTTTAAAAGCATTCAAAAATTTTGAGCCATTATCTGTTACAGTGCTGAAAACTTTGGTTACGGGCAGGTTGAAACAGTTGAGAATATCTTCTAATTGCTCGGCGATTTTGATGTACGAGTGTTCATCCTTGAAAAGACAGCAGGTTAATGTTCCACTCATTCGGCTCAGATATGTTTCATCAATCTGCACAGTAGCTACTACAGTTAATTCTAAATAATTTTAAAATGTAATTACCTATACAAAGCTAGAGCAATATCTACAATTATTATTTTATTGTTTTGGCCTCAAACAGGGACACAATAATTGCAGCTAGTAATTCTTTCATTGAGGAATGGGTTGCAGGTAAACATAGTTCTGCTTTTCGTATTGTTTATGAGTAAAAAATTACTTTTTTTTCGTTTGTGGGTTCTAGATGTAAAAAGTAAATCAACCGTAATACCAGATGTGTTAAGAGGAAGATACTCAGTAAATAAACTGTAACACTATTTTGTATAGTTGTCAGGTAAGGATGTGAAAATCACAGTTGTTAAGAAACGTGTATGAGCAATGATCGCAAAAAAATATTGTGAGGTGTATAGAAGGTATCAGAATAAAATACAAGGGGCATAGTTGAAAAAAGGGAGTGAAAAAGAAGGTGAATGAGGAAAAAGAGTGATCGACTGGAGGGGCGACATGTGAATATCAAAGAATAGGCATCAGTTAAAGAATTAATGAATTTTGGTTTGAGAACTGGAAAATTTTAGACAAAAATTGAAAAGTGAAAAAGGAAGATATTAGGGGTGTGCAGATTAGAAGGTGTTGGTGATATATTTTACGAATATGGATCGTTTACGAGTTGTTGGACAGAATATTGTGAACAGATATGGAATCTCAAAAATTAGCTAACTCTTAAAAAATCTTTGACCGATCTCTTTGATTAGTACCAGACAATCATAAAATTAAACAATTTATATAATAAATTTATTGAGTTCTCACAACAATTAGATTTTTTTAACGAGAAGCTATGTTATAACACCAGGTTAAAAATTTACACCTAATTGGACTTAGCACTGTTAAAAAAGCTAAGATAGCACATAGTTCGGTGTTTTAGCAAAAAAAGTAGCAAAATTTAAAATTCTGTTTGTTTTACCCAAGGACTACTATAAACAGGACGTTCACCGCTATGTAGTTGACTGCTGGAGCGGAGGCCAGTTCACTGCGTTCAGTTATCCTCTATCTGTCATAGTGCGAACATTGTCGTAGTCTGTCGATCAGTTTGAATCGAAGATTGTTGTTTGCTCCGAGGCACATTGTTGCATTTCTAAGTCAATACTGTTTGTTTACAAAGTTTATTGCTAATTATATGTATTAAAAATGCCGAACAAGTGAGGGGTTTTGAACTGTCGGAGTAATTACAATAAGGAGAACAGGCGCCGCACAGTATCTTCAATGTGCCTGTTTCATGTCTGCCATCTCCAAAACTCACACCTCGCCCGACGAAAGCTAAGACCAACAACTGAGGTATTTTTTCAGAAGGATAAAATTACTTCATTTGATACTTTCAAACCTGAACGTAACCTGCAGAAGCAGTACAAGAACTTGATTATTTCAAGATCGAAAGAAAGGCTTGCGTGTTTGTTCATGACCGACAACTTCAGTGAATGCAGCATTCAATGTTATATTAAATTTTTAACTCTCTTTCTCTGATATGTAACGCCCGTTCATATTAAACACAATATATACAGATAAGTGTAATAATGAGTAAATTAAATCGATCATCAGCAAGCCATGCCATACGGTCAACAAGTTATTAGAAAATACAATTTCAATTTAATAACAATCACAACTTTATGTTTTAAGTTTTCGCTCTCATAATTTTCCTTTTTCGGTCGTTCTCGGATGTTAAACATCCAATTCAGTTAAATGTAATGATGTCAAGTCTAAGCTGTACCTAAAGAAAATATTTCGCTCATCACCTAAAATGCGTATAATACCTACCACGTCAGAATTTATTTGTATCACCAATGATTACCTCTTAAGTCATCATTGAAAAAGCGAAGTTTCATTTGTTTCCCCATGTGTATTTAACGTTCATTGCGTGATGTGAATGTTTACGTATGTATACTCGTAGGTACTGCTGTTCTATCATCATAGAATACTTACCACTTAAGGATTTTATGATAAGGCATCTTTAAAAACCAATGCTGTTACATTTCTTATGTACCAACTTTATTGGAAATATACGTTTTTGTTTTGTTGTTTGTCTGTGATTGTCGAAAACAAGCCCACTTTGTGTACTCCACTAACGCTCAGTGCGTTCAAGAACGGCATTAGTACCACTGTTTAAGACATTTTATCCCAATAATGGTTTGAGATCGTATACTCAGTTCGACGAAACTGTGCGCTTGGCAATGCACTATGACATCCCGTTTAACAAAACGATCCAAATTGTTGTCAATCTTCTTCAAGCTCACACATCAGCCTGTGTCGACACCGAGAAGGTGAAAAAGTTGGTATTTTTGACACGTCAGTTGGAACTTTTATTACAGAAGCAATTTTCCATGAATGATTGTTTTTCTTTTCAATCATACCCAAAGTGTAATTATGAACAGCTCAGAGACTTTTTCGTGCTGCCATGCAAACGCAAGCTGCAGTACATCACTTCATCTATTGACAAGGACCAGGTTCTGAGGGAAACATTTGACAAAGTCCAGATACTGCAGCTGAAGAATGTGTTTCTCTTGGTAGATGAAGTACAGATTGAACCAACTCTTCAATTTTCTGGTCGGGTGCTGAGTGGCATGGCCGAGAACAACCGAGACTGCAGGGCTACTTCTATGCTATGTGTCATGATGAAGTCGCTGCACAAAGGACCTAGTCTGATGATTTCAGTGGAATTGACATTGACTGTCCCAAGATGCTCCATCGGCTGGTAAATGTTCTATTGAATGGACTCCATAACCTAGAGAAAGTTCAGCAGAAGAAGGCAGTCCTTCTTCAGACCTCTGTAAAGAAAGCCCAGTTGGCTGACCAATCGCTGCAGTTTGTAGGTGTTTGCTTCTATGTCTGTTTGTTTATATGCGTGAATGTTTGTATGTTTGGTTGTTTGCATTGGAAAAGGTTTAACTATAATCAATTTGTAAAGTCTAAAACTGCAGCAACTCGGCTTTCTATAAAGTGGCCACTAAGCTCATACAATAATACATGTTAAGTCCGGTTAAAATTGGTATTTCAAAGCATAACAGTGTTTTAAACCATTTAAAATTCACTGTAAAACCTTATTATCCCTTCTATTGCTTGAAAAAAGTAATTTTTGATCAATTTGTCCGATAGAAAATGTTATGTTTCTAAGAATACAATGGCCTCCGCTAGCGTAGTCAGCTATATGGCGGTGCACGTCCTGTTTATAGTAGTCCTTGGTTTTACCCAATGAATGGTCACTCTAAGAAAACTACGATGGCGAGTTGACCAGAAGTCGGCAGTAAAGTAAACGTAATCCAGTTCCTCCAGTTTCGCCTTCAGCTTCGTCGTCAACAACGCGTTCTTCATCATTCGTTAACAGCCGACTGAGTTTCCAACGAGACATCCCCCATATAGAAGGGTTCATGGCTGAAAATTAAATATGAGATACGTTGAATTTGATCACTCATGAACGGAGATTTCCATAAAGACAGAATAATTAAACCTTGTAACACAAAGTCTATGCGAGACCTAAAATTACCTTTAACATCAGTGGCACCATTGCTAACTATGACGAGATGAGCGGGCTGAGATTAGAGTAGATTAGATTACGAAGGCTTTCACAGGCAGGAGAAACATTGAAAAATGAAGGCTACAGATGAACAATCAAAGACGCTCTTTCAGGTCAGTCCTCTGGTCTACCACGCGAGAGTTATGCATGAAGAAACGAAACAGCAGGCCCACCTACTGACAAAAACAAAAGCCGCATCAATCATATTCCTTGCAAAATGTATTGCTGGTTCTGTGTTTAATAACTCAGATCTCTTTCGAGAAAAGTTGTATAACCAAGGCATTCTGACAAGGAAAAAACTATTTGCGTACCCCATTTAAATGAATCCTTTCTATCCCTTGTGGATCCCGCGATAAATGTGAATAACAATCCCTAATTGGTACTATTTATTTCACACATGTATATATGTATATATATATATATATATATATATATATATATATATATATATATATATATATATATATATATATATATATATATATATATATATATATATATATATATATATCAAGGACTACTATAACCAGGACGTGCACCGCAATGTAGCTGACTACAGTAGCGGAGGCCAGTTCACTGAGCTCAGTTAACCCCCATCTGTCACAGTGCGAACTTGTCATAGTCTGTCACTCGGTTTGAATCGGACATTGTTGTTTGTTTCGAGACACATTGCTGCATTTCTAAGTGGATACTGTTTGTTTACAAAGTTTATTGCTAATTATATGTATTGAAAAATGCCGAACAAGTGTGGGGTTGTATGAACAAGTGAAATCCCTCCCAGTATCTTCAATGTGCCTGCTTCATGTCTGCCATCTCCAAAACCTGCATCTCGCCCGGCGAAAGTGGAAGACCAACTATTGAGGTATTTTCTTCAGAAGGATAACATTACTTCATTTGATGCTTTCAAACCTGAACGTAACCCGCAGAAGCAGTACAAGTACTTGATTATTTCAAGATCGAAAGAAAGGCTTGTGTGTTTGTTCATGACCGACAACTTCAGTGAGTGCAGCCTGTCAGTGATTGTCGAAAACAAGCCCACCTTGTGTTCTCCACTAATGCTCAGTGCGTTCAAGAATGGCATTAGTGTACGTACCACTGTTTAAGATACTTCATCCCAACAATGGTTTGAGATCGTATACGCAGTCCGACGAAACTGTGCGCTTGGCAATGAACTATGACATCCCGTTTGACAAAACGATCCAAAATGTTGTCACCCTTCAAGTTCACACGTCAGCCTATGTCGACACCGTAACGGAGAAGAAGTTGGTATTTTTGAAGTTTGTTGGAACTTTTATCACAGATGCAGTTTTCCATCAATGATAATTGTTTTGCTCTTCAATCATACCCGAAGTGTAATTATGAACAGCTCAGAGACTTTTTCGTGCTGCCATGCAAAGGTAAGCTGCAGTACATCACTTCATCTATTGACAAGGACCAGGTGCTGAGGGAAACGTTTGACAAAGTCCAGACACTGCAACAGAAGAATGTGTTTCTTTTGGTAGATGAAATACAGATTCACCCAACGGTTTCAATTTCTGGTGGGTTGCTGAGTGGCATGGCCGAGAACAAACGAAACTTCAAGGCCACTTCTATTCTAATCACTAGGTAATTGCAGTGCCACAGCCAAGCATCCTCTTAACAACGAGCGTGTCTGGTTTCTCCTTTTTGACACAGTACATTTGCTAAACAACTGGAGCTACATCTGCTAAACAACTACATCCGCAACAACTGGATCAGTGAGAATGGCCAAAGATCCGTCTTGACAATGAAACACGGTATCATTTGCAGACGTCAAGGAACTGTACGAGTCAAAGAAAGGCAGTATTCTGACGATTACTACACTCACTTAGTTTGCTGTCAACACCTCAAATTTGATGTCAACCCCTCAAATTTGCTGTCAACCCCTCAGAGAAAGACTAGCAGAAGAATGCAGTCCTTCAGACCTCTGTCAAGATTGCCCGGTTAGCTGACTAATCGCTGCATTTTGGTAGGTTTTTGCTTCTATGTCTGTTTGTTTATATGCGTGAATGTTTGTATGTTTGGTTGTTTGCATTGGAAATGGTTTAACTATAATCAATTTGTAAAGTCTAAAACTGCAGCAACTCATATCTCATAGCCGAGTGGTGAGAGTCTTGCGTAAATAGATTGGAAAGCTCTATAGTGCGAGTTCTAACCCACTTGGGGCAGTGTTTTTTGTGTCATATGGACATTTGTCGCCCCGCCCCTCCTAAAACTTGACCAATCAGCGCCTATGCGCAACCCCTACGTCATAGATCACGTTCCCGCCTGAAAACCGTCGTTGGGGTGGTCATTGCCAACCCCCCAGGTGAGTCTACTTTTCTTTACTGTACTGTAGTAACTACTTCCACGCTCCAACCGTAACAGATTAGTCAAAAACAGAAGAAATTTGAGAAATTCTTAAAGAATTTCACTATATTTATATTAATATCCTTTCATGCACTGTTGCAACTAGATCCTAAACTCATATTATGCAGTCATTGAACATACAAATTTTACATCATGCGTAACAAAAGTCGTATTAAAAGTAACAACATGAATATTTATAGGCAAAAAGTAACACTTTTGTTGCGAACGCACCATTCTGGCAACACTAACTGCTTGCCAAGCAGTGGATGCCTGGAGCCAATGAAAATTATTTCAATGTATTTGAAAATACATTTTCAGGTACACAAATGTATTTAAATACTGCCCAACCCTATATATATATATATATATAT
>VCRD01002943.1:0-10042 GCA_006783055.1 Trinorchestia longiramus | reverse complement strand
TCATCCTAATGCGCCTGAGCAACTTCTTCCTCTGATCATTGAACACAAACTTTACACGAGAACTAAAATTACCCTCACCTCCAAATTAACATTTTTCTTAGCTTTTTTTGCACATAAACTAAATTTTTCCATAGACTAGATGCACGCTGTAACCAGACGTAATTTTCAAAATTACACATCGACCCCTGATGATGAATGGAGCTTATCTGCGCCGAAAGCTTGGGTTTTATTTAAAAATTGTTTTGTTTAGTCCTCAGCGCTTTTGTACTGTATATATATATATATATATATATATATATATATATATATATATATATATATATATATATATATATATATATATATATATATACACCCTCAGACATCTTTTATCTCCGAGCAGACATTGAATATCTTAATTTTTTGTCTTACTCGGAGTGAGCGCCTGAGGGAGTAAGGGACCGTCGAGGAACCCAATAGGAGAAAAGGCAATTAAGGGCAGGATGAGTTTAATAGTTTGTATTTAGACATTTGAATATGATGTTAATTCTTGGTTCTTTGCTGCGTACGTCTTGACGTCGAGTACTGTCGTACTAAAATCTTGTCGGCAGAGCAACGGGACGTATAGAGTGGGAGTGCGTGGATCACAGGTGCGCAGACAGGATAACTGGTTTCTGCTTCCTTCACTCTGCTGTAAGCTGTAAGTTGATTTCTTGAGTTGATGAGAGTTATTGTGGAGATGTTGATTTTGAAAGTGCTTGGTAGAGAGTCCGTAATTCAGAGCGGTGCAGCATTGTTATATAGGGTGGTTGGCTGGGATCTGCTGCCTGAGCGTGACCACTCATCGGTTAATGCTGTGTTTCTGGTTGTAACAGAGCCTAGCCTCGCCGCTGGATTCATTTCTTCTGTCCTGTTTGCTCATGAGTCGATGAAAGCTAGCCTCGTTGCGGTACTCGTTTGTAGTGGAGCCATGCGATTCACTCCATACTCATTCCGATCAGAAATAATTAGTTCACATGAAGAAACTATACGTGTCGAAGTGTTTTGTTAATGGCTTGATGTTTTTGTACAATAAACGGTTATGTAAAGTATGCTGATCTAAAATTTGATTCTCGAGATAAATTAGATTTTTTGGTGAATATGATTTTGTTTATTTTTTCCCAGATGACACTTAAAATTTCCTTTGACCAACCACAATGATTTAACAATAATTAAAAATCACGTTGATGCCAATACAAAGTGCATGTATAGACCGAACACAAAAGATCTAACCAATTCTGAATTAAGAGTGTTATTACAGGCTCTAATGGGAAGAGCTAAGCTCGTACTCTGCAACTGAGTAGGATCAAAGATGTTGGAGCAAAATTTCGTATTAGGAGAAACACTTCTGGTAGAATTTGGAAGAAAGCGTTTAAGAGTTCCCCCTATGATTAGTGTCAATGGCTGTTTCTAGACGCAAAAACTCTGTGTTCACAAAATCAATTGCAGCAAACAAAGTTTAACATCATTCTCGTTAATTTGCCGCTGTCAAAGTAACAAATTATTTTGGCTGACAGAGGTAACCATTACAGGTTCGACCCCTTGTAAAACCTACTCGAAAAACGAATTCCTCAAACTAAAGTTCTCAGAAGAAGTGAAGATTAAATTAAAACTAGCAAGTAATGAGTTAATATGCTGACATTTATTGGTATTCAACATCACAATATTCTTCTTTAATTGTTTATACCTCATCAATCTATTGTATAACACTAATTCATGAAGTATTTGATTAGCTTAACCTGTATCTTCTTCGAAAGTAGTCATTATTAAACATTTAAACTTGTATGCACCAATTATTTCCTATGAGAGGGAGTATTCAATTATAGTGCTTTTCACAACGATAAATCATCATGAATCATATATGTCTTTATCAAAGAAAAACAGTCATGCACATTGTGCATACCCAAAAGTAACGCTAGAGGCCATGGATCCCAGTCATGGCGCTTAGCCCAGTCATTCACATCAGAGGCGTGTTGTAATTTGTCTTTTGCATGCCTCAGAAATCATCGCCGCCTCCAGAAGTTGAAGCTGTGAAGACTCGCTTTCGAATCGAGAGTGTTAAAACTAAGCATTAAATTTCATCGACATAATAATAATGAAAACATAATTTTTTTGATTTGACTCATTCAGTTGAGTTATTTTTGACCTCACTAAACGCTTTCACTGTCAATAATGATAAAAATGGTGCTTAGGATTTTGAGAATTCCACGCGTACAACACAAATATTATTTTATGTTAAAAGATATATTGAATTACGATTGAAGAGATAGAATTTTCACTACACAATAGATTGCGGTTAAAAAATCAGCCACACAGAAAAAAGAACCGAGGGAATTAAATTATGGTGACAATTTTTCAAACAATTGACAGCGACATAACTCATGAAATGAAAGCAAATAGTCTTATAATTACCGTATTTAACGGCACATAGAACGCACTTTTTTTCCAAAAGTTTCGCTCAAAAACTCACCTTGCGTCTTATACATCGTAGGTGAAGTTTGAGACCTCCTGAAGGCTTAAGGCAGTGATTCTCAACCGCCGTGTGTCGCGAAACTTTGGTGACGAGCTTTGTGACGAACACCTGAAAACACGAACAATGTGCATAAATCTTGGTTTCATGTTCTATAATACTAAGTACTAATATGTCTTGGCAGAAGGAACTTCCATCTCATCGATTGCTTACATCGAACTCAATCGTACTGCACACTCAATTTTGACCTCTAAATTACAGATGGATTTAAACTAAATTAGCTTGTGACTCATCATAAATAGAGATGAACGCTGTTTTATGTGCTTGCCTATTTTTCAATTTGTTTAGCTCAGAATCAGTGTTGTTCACGTACTTTCAAACTATTGTTTTTGGCTCGCAATACTTGAGTTAAATCATATAGTGAACTAATTAAATAAGAATATTCAGTTTTTATTATTGCATTGGTAGAATAAAGATTAGTTTTCACCATATATTTCAGAAGGTGATTGAGTGAAAAAAATTTGAACACTATTTAATGTTCCAGTTTGACACAGGAGGTTGACCGTTGATACACAGATCAGTTAAACACTGCCTGTTGTTTACTGTTGCTGGTTAGAATATGCGCGTGTTAATTGCCTATGAATACCTCTTCACAATGGATAAATTTATTAAAAGGAAGGATGTTAGTGATGGGTGTGAGGTTGAAACAGAACATACGATGACGCCCTCAAAATCCAGCACAAAAAAGGCAAAAGTTCGTCATAATAGACAGTATTGTGACCATCATTTGAAGTTTGGATTTTCTCGCTCTGGAGATGTTGCTCAACCATGTCCATTATGTGTAGTTTGTGGTGAAAAAAATGGCAAATGAATCCATAGTGCCATGTAAGTTACAAAGACATTTCACGACTAAACATTCCTACCTACAAGATAAAGATCTTAATTATTTTAAAAGACTGTTACAACAGCAATAAAAGCAATGCAATGTTTTTCAGCAACAGGCTCAACTCGCTTCAATTGAGGTAGCTGAAATAATGACAATAAAATCCAAATCCCACACTCTTGCTGAGTCTGTTATCCTTCAAGCTTGTAAAAAGATGGTGAAATCCATGTTAGGTAAAATAGCTGAAAAATAAATTGGTAAAATTCCGCTTTCAAATGATACAATAAACAGGAGAATTGTAGATTTATCTGAAAACATTCAAACAAATGTTCAGAAAAAATTTGAAGGATCAAAATTTGCTTTAATAGTTGATGAATCGACTGATATCAGTAACAGTGCTCAATTGCTTGTATTTGTTCGTTTCATTAATGATGATGAAATAATTAATCAGTTATTGTGTTGTAAAGAAATGCCAAAAACTACTAGAGGTCCAAATATTTTTTAAATGATAACATGCTATTTTAAAAAAATGAATTTGACGTGGAAGTTTTGTGTTGGTATTTCTACTGATGGTGCACTATGTATGGTAGGCTGTATTAAAGGTTTTGCATCACTAGCACAGAAAGAAAATCCATATATTGTTCGTACTCATTGCTTTTAACGTAGAGAAGTTTTAGTTTCAAAAGTATCACAAGAAGATTTGAAGCAAGTGTCCCATCAAGTAATTGAAATTGTCAGTTACATTAAAAACAGGCTAATAAAGTCGAGATTATTCCAAGAACTATGCAAATCAATGGATTCTCAACATGTTCGCTTACTTATGCATACCGACGTTCGATGGCTATCAAAAAGTAGTGTTAACTCGTGTTCATGAATTACAGAAGGAATTAATAGTATTCCTTGATAAAAAAGGCACGAAAGATTCTGTTAATATCTTCGATGTGAATTTTTGATAGCCCAAATGGAATATGTAACGGAAATATTTGGTCAATTTAATATTGTGAACAGTAGTGTGCAAGTTCGAAACAAAAAAAATTCTAACTTCGACAGATAAGTTGGTTGCCCTTAAAATGAAAATTGTTGTTTGGAAAAACAGACCAGAATTGGGTGAGTTTGATGTTTCCTACAATGCGTACCAACTGCACTAAAGAAATGATCCCTATCGTGGTTGAGTATCTGACAGCGCTCGAAGAAAACATCGCCCACAACTTTCCGTCGCTGAACACAGAAAAGTACGACTGGGCTCGTAATCCTTTTGTAGCTGTTCCTTCTAATATTGGGTTTAAATTATGTGAAGTAGAAGAATTGGCTCCAATTTCAAGTGAACACAGTCTTAAAATAAAGCATTCAGAGGTAGATATCGACGCATTTTGGATTTTAATACAAAAGGAATTTCCCGTCCTAGCTGAAAAAGCCCTATTAGTTCTTTTACAATTCTTAACTTCTTATTTGTGTGAATTGGGCTTTTCAACCCTAAAAAATATAAAAAATAAGAAAAGAGAAAACTTTGTTTCACTGAAGAAGAAATGAGACTCTGCTTATCGAACATGCGACCAAACATTCAATAAGTCATAAGAAAACACCAGGCAAAAGTTTCACACTAGGTAAGTGGCAATTCTGGGATACTAACATAATAAACTGTATCAGAAAAGTCCAGATATGTATTTTTAATCTATTTTACGGTTTCATCATATAATATTTAAGATTATTAGTGTGTCGCGACAGTTTCATGAGCTCGTAGGTGTGTCCAGGGTAAAAAAGGTTGAGAAACACTGATGTAGATGATGAAGAGGAGCGGGCCTAAAACATTCCCTTGGGGGACTCCTGATGTTACAAGCGTCGAATCACTGGTTTGATCGTGAATCATCACTTGTTATGTGAGACCAGTGAGCCAGTTTTGTATTCATCGGGAGTAGTTACCTGGAGAATACTAACCCCTAGGAGAAATGTCATTTTTACAGACTCATTGAGCTCCCCATCCATGTTTTGTGACACAAAACCTAACTACTCCATGTCTTTGGTGTACGATACAAGAGACAAATTAATTAATATAATTTCCTTTCATTGTAATAGCATGCAGTTTATTCCAGACCTTGAAGGTGTGGTGGGTAATAAGGCTACAGAAAGTGCATTCACTGCGATCCCACACACTGACGCCTTATTCGAAGGAGGTAACTGTAAGTTCTGCATGAGAAACATTTGAGACACTTTCGAACACAATATGGCTACAACAAGTAAGGGTTACCGGTAAAAGGCATCACCTTGTGCAAATTGCAGACAGTTCGGGTACAAGACCCTGGGCTTCCAATAAAAACCGTCGAGTGGAAACTGGTTTGGCTAGACTTCGGGTTGGGTATTTAGGTTTTAGGTCCCAATTGTTTCGTTTCGAGCAAATATACAATTATCACTGTTCATATGATAGAGTAGAAATTATAAAACATGTGCTCTCAGTGTGAACTCTCTCTCTCTCTCTCTGTACCTGTAAAAGTACATAAAATTAGAAAATATGTAGGACCAAGTAAACAACCGCGAACTAAATTTCAGAACTCTAAAACGAGAACCTGGTTCTCTCTAGCACGAACGTCCGGCCAAAACTAACCGCGACATCCCTAATTACTCAGTTCTCCCCCTTACAATGAGATCGATGTATGGATAATAAAGGTCACAACCCAGTACACTTATGTATTTGACCTTCATTGGTACTTAACCTAGCTCTTTAAAAACGCAACAGAGTTTTAGAGCAACAGAGACGGGAAACAGTTCCTTAGGCAGCTCTGACATAGATTATTCTAAAGAGCTGCCATTTTCAAAAGGAAATGTCTCCTTCGTCTCTGTCAAAACTCATTTTTACTCATCTAGAGTTATGTCCTCAAAAGTTGGTTGTACAGTGTGAAGCATAATGTATAAATTAGGACCTGGTAACGCAAAGGCATCCTCCTACGCTTTCACGCTACTGTGCGGGCAGCTTGCGACGAGCCAGTCGGTTGAGTACGTAGGCTTTGGTGATTTGCGTGTTGGAGGGAAGAGAAAGAGGCTTGGTTGATCGTTGAAAATGCTTGCTGTAGTGGTGTTTTGCACTCTTAAAACATTAGGATAAGTAGATTCAGTTACTACACTAGTTTAGAAACACATACTGTTCGAAGAGAGGTTGTCTGTAGCGGTTCTGTTTCTTTTCTTTGCGTTGGTCACAATAGTGCACTGTTGGAGGAAGCGGAGCCGGCTCTAAATTGGATACGCTAAAGGTCGCCAAACGAACAAAACAAACCGAGGTGAGAGAACTAGTATTATAAAGTATCGTAGGATTATGTCCATTAGGTTCAATAAGATGGTGGCACTTAGGGTAAGATAAGATCTTTCTTTTGCCAAATAGCCTTAAGGAACTCCAGGCTGCGTCACTCGCGTTGGATTTTCAGTACAGTTTCATTAATTCATGTGAGGTACTGGATTGGGTATGTCTGTTGTTAAGTCTAGTAGTCGCAACTCTACGGTAATTTATAATACGAGTTCGCTTACCTCTGTTTGCCTTGTTCTTCAGTCAGTGACGCTTCGCGTGACTGATGTGAGTCCTCTAACCGTACACAACCGTGCTCAATGCGGATACGACAACCTCCAACCTTGACATACGACCTCTATTCACGTGACAAGTATCCCTATGTTCTCTTCACGAAGAACTCTTACTAAGCGAGGACAACGGAAAAATAGCCGTTCCCCAAATTGGTGACCCCTGTGAAGAAATACCATTTTTCAAAACATTCATATGAAGCTCAAGAAACAACTTCTGTGAAAAAGCATTCTCCTGCGAAACATCCATGTCAAGCTCAAAAAACATTCTCCTGCGAGACATTCATATCCAGCTCGAAAAACTGTGACACTCGACCTTCCTCCAGCCAACGGTTGAAAGCCATAACACGATCAAGGAATTCCTTCGAAGACACATCCGCCATACAAGAAGAGGCGACCGCAGAAACCGTCACTGCACCACCGCTCCAGCCCAGCCTCAGTCAGGCTGGCTTCAATTAGCCTCTGCCGGCCTCTGATCAGATTCCAGAACAAACTCCGCCAGGTTTCCAGCGAACCTTAGAAAAAAACAATCTTTATTTCTAATCGAGTATACAGTACATAGACATTTAGTACATTGGTTTTACAAATTCTTAAGGTTAACATTCTTAGAGTAAGGGTGATGATGAAGCTCCATGATCCCGGGAGGTTTGATGGGCGTGTCCATGGGTCATGACTGCTTACCCACTAAGTAGAGAAGTAAACTAATCGTAAACATTTTTATCGTGCCATGTTCGTGTCTACTTTATGTGCTTTTCCCCTGCTGCTCTATTTCCCCTCTTCATATTGAGCTATATTTTTTCCCTCTCACCATCATTCTTTATTAAGGCTAATTCCCTTATTGCTCATATTTAATTTTGCTTCACGAATTTCGTAACCTGACTCATAATGACTATATTTTTTATAACGATTATGACATCTGTTAATAATTATTCCATTTGATCATACTGATAGGATTCACATCGCACGTGCAGCCATACGCTGTAAACTCCTGAAACTAACTGCTGCGTAAAAATTTGAAACCCGTCAGAGAGGAATCAGCCTCATTTATCAGTGAAATCAATTAATCATGCATTTTAAAGCTGAAACGTTCATTGATATTAAACTCAAGGTAATTAAAGTTGCATTTCACTTTTTCTTCATGCTGGTATCATCGAGTACTTTAGCTACCCTGAGACTTCACACCGTCCTCGGTCCGAAGAAAGAATCTGACAAATGTCGTCCATGCGGTTCAGCTCATATACAGTATCTCGAATACGTGGGGAGCACAAACTGTATTGAATTCCCTGTCATAAAAGCAGCTCATTCTAACGACCACGCTCATCCTCATCAACTTCATGAGCTTCGTCGCCGCACGGGCATGCTCAAGTTCTCCTTAACATTGATGCGTATGTTCGTGATCATTGATACTGTTCTTAGTATGTTGTGCTTAATCACGTCGTAGCTAAAAAGTTAACTTGAATTGAAGCAGCTGAGCTCCCTTTCAGAGATCTAAAACAAGCTCTTGCCTACTTTCCAGCTCACTCTGTCTTTCTTTGTTCAGATCATTCGCTTATCACTTATTCTCAGACGGCTCATGTTACGCTGTTGACTCTGCTCTTGAACAAAGCCCTTCGTTTCTCGACGTACGTTTATCGCTTTCTTTTAAGAACTTGACTAACCTACAAACGATGCATTTTTATGACAGAAAGTAACTTACTCCATTTCAAGTCGCTCGTTGGTTGTATCTACTTCTATTCGCAATGAATACTCACATAATATGATCATTCGTAGCGACATCAATTTGCATTCCCTCTTTAGTATATCACGGCAGTTGAGTATATTAAAGGCCACAATAAGATTATTGTCCCCTACTATATGTCTCGCTCAGTGTGTACTCAATTTGTTTACATTTTCTATTCCAATCAATATTTGTATAATATTGCGTCTGCGCCAGCTGACGATGACGCACTAACGTCGAGTGGCTCATTAATTCAGAGATCGCTCCTAGTTTAAACTAAGTTAGGCTAGGTTGTAACTTTTGTCCTCAGCGTTGTTTCATTGGTTACCATCGTTTCATGTTCGTACGAATATCTCACTTCTGGTTCCTTAGGAGTAGTGACTGACAGAAGTATTACAAATTCAACTGCATTTGCGTAAGACTAGTTACTATGATACTTTAGGAATCTTCAACGCTCCGCTTTTGATGGGGCTACTCCTATGGTGCCTTGGAAATATCGTTATTAATTTAGTATGATCTGTGCGATGACAACTGAAAATACAATTAATTTTAGTAATACTTTAGAGTTAATTTTTATACTTATTTCGAACTATTTGCGACTAGTATTTTAAAATGAAAAATTTAATCGTAGTTGCAACTTCAAATTGCAACTCTCGTCTATAAAAGATTGTAGTAAACCACGAGTCTTAAGGTTAAGTGCTCAGCAGTTCGATCTTAACTATCGCCTAGTTAGCAGCACTTCTATTCGCGCTTAGGGAGTTTTGCATTTCACTTATGAATCAGATATTCCTTGAACGTGTTATTTTAGCTGCGCCTAGAATATAATAGAATAGAATAAAGCAATAGGAACGAGCCGTTTGGCCCATTCTTGGTTCAATACCGAAGTTCCATGCCGTCTAAAGTAAATCCATCAGTCATGCACGTACACCTTAACCACGTAAGTCAATTTAGTCATGCGCACACGTATCACTCACGCACAGGCGTTTATGTCACGAGCATTTATCTCAATCATACATTAACCTTAAGGAGTTAGGGACATAGTTAGTAGGATGTAGTCCTGGGGGGGGTTCATAATCCAAAATTTATCGAGACGATTTTTGAATGTGTTCACAGTGCCAGCAGAAACTATGTTTTCTGGCAGCTGGTTCCAAGTTGCAGCAATTTTAACGGGAAAAAAGTTCATAGCTTGAGATGTCTTGAAGTTTCTCAGTAATAATTTTTGACCGTTATTTCTGGTTCTTACGTTACCGTCTCTTTCGAAAAGCCCTTCCAGGGTAACATTGTTGAGGCCATTGAGATACTTAAAGGGCTCAATAAGTTGTCCTCGCAGTCTTCTTTGTTCTAGGGATATAAGTTCAAGGCGTTGAAGACGTCTTTCGTAGCTGAGATTGCG
>VCRD01002942.1:61366-73024 GCA_006783055.1 Trinorchestia longiramus | reverse complement strand
TTGTGTTTGTTTATTTCTGTGAAGATGTAAAAATTAAGCTCGACCTTCTCTTCCAGACACCTGGCGGTCCTGCTCTCAGCCTTCATAGCCTTCAATTCAGCCTTCACATTCTTCACAGCTTCTTTCTCATCATCGCACTCATTTCAGTTGTTCATCACAACTTTCATCTCAGCTTTCACTGCTCTCAGTGTTCATTGCTCTCACTCAGCGCTCAGCGCTCATTGCTTTCATCTTATCGTTGCCGTTTTAAATCCAATTCATGATCATATTCCTGATCATATTCCTGATCATATTGCTTATCATAGTGCTGATCATATTGCTGATCATATTGCTGATCATATTCTTGATCATATTCTTGATCATATTCTTGATCATATTCCTGATCATATTCCTGATCATATTGCTGATCATATTCTTGATCATATTGCTGATCATATTCTTGATCATATTCATGATCATATTCTTGATCATGTTCCTGATCATATTCCTGATCATATTGCTGATCATATTGCTGATCATATTCTTGATCCTATTTTCGAGCATATTTTCGATCATTACTTCTAGTTCCCAATTTCTTTCACTACGGAGACTACATCCGGGGACTACGGATGTCTTCTGTCCACCAGCTGCCCTACGGATCTATAAATAAACAAAAGCTGAGTACCCGTCTTGTCATGGAATTCCCCAACTAGAGGTGCACCAGTCGACTCCCTTAACCTTACCTTCTGATATATTGTTATAAACATAACACTGGCAACCCCAGGCCAGGCACCATTAAAAATAACAGCATCACATCGCTGTTGATGTTCCATTTTCAAGTTATGCATATTAATTAATCGCGTACAAATTAAATCGTACTTTTTACAATAAATTTCCTGTATTTTTGTGATTAGGTTTTTGTAACTTTAAGTGAGATTCTTGTAATTTTTAATTATAAAAATTCGCTGTATTTTGTAAAACCATTCTTAGTACGAAAGAACTGTCGCTATGGTTATATTTAAAAAAATTCACCCCTGAGAAGCACATCCGTATTCTGAATCGACGTGAATCTGATCGTAGCTTTTAGGAGATAACACCACACCTGGCGGTCCTGCTCTCATCTCATCGATGCTTTAGCTTCTCTTTTCTCATCGTTGCTTTTTAAATCTTAACGTTTGATCATATTCTTGAACCTATTCTTGATCATATTCCTGATTATATTCCTGATCATATTCCTGATCATATTCCTGATCATATTTTCGATCATATTCTCGATCATTACTTCTAGTTCCCAATCTCTTTCACTCGGGGACTACGGATGTCTTCTGTCCACCAGCTGCCCTACGGATCAATAAATAAACAAAAGCTGAATACCCGTCGTATTATTGAATTCCCCAACTAGAGGTGCACCAGACGACTCCCTTAACCTTACTTTCTGTTGAATTGTTATTACTACCACCAAAACATAACCTTGGCAAAACTTAACACTGGCCTGTATAGTTTGATTGTGCTTGGGGAATTTTTTATCAACCAACTTTAACAAAACCTAATCTAACTGCCCGTGTGACCTTACTCAAGGAAAATAAAAGAACTCATCACAGGTACTCAGCTTGGTATTCAAGAAGTTGGCATGAGAAATGCTTGGAATCTTCTTGGGATGATTTAGCCAGTCCAGAGCTTCCAGATGATGGTTAGGCCAGTCCAGCTTCAGGGGTGAATGCCAGTCCAGAGCTATAGCGACTGCAGCTTGAAATGTTGCACCAGTACAGCCAGTACAGTAGGTGCAGTATGTAGCGGATAAGTGTATAAGTGCAGTAAGTCTAGTAAGTGTAGTAGGTAGGTAAGTGGGTTCACAGTTGAGTGGTCTCAGTGAGTTCCAAGTGAGTGGGTGGCAGACGGTCCCCCAAATTCAGGGAATTCTAACCTAACGTCACATGTTGAAGTTTATGAGTGGCGTTGCTGGGAGAGCTACGTCTAGATAACGAGCGTGAGAATGTTGCCAGAAAAAGTTTTGATTGGAAATACTCTCGGGCTAACGCTCTTAATATTAATATTATTATTAAAATGTGCACTAAATATGCACGTTTTAATTGTAAAGAGTTCGTAAAATCACTCTAATTTTAGGCCTTTTTTATTACTAAAAATGAAGGTTATTTAATACTTGTAATTTTATAACCTTTAAAGGGGTAGCAGGTCATGCTACATTACCTCCCTTGTTCTAGATCGAAAGATCTATCCGTTACGTAACATCGGTAACGGAAAAAATATGTAGGTTTTTTAGTACGGCGCTTAACCATACCGTAGGAGATTTATCAAGTTGACACTGACGGCTATCGAGGAATAATAGGGACACACTTTTAAATCTCGTGAGCCCGATCGATAGTGCCGTATGAGCGTGACTGAAAAACGGTTGAGCTAATATTTGAATATCCTAGAAAGCGATGTTAGAGAATTAAGTAAATTCAGCAACACGGTCACGTGTGGTACATAACTGAATGTGATATCCGGGTTATCCAAGAGCAGACAAAGGCACGTACTACAGTATTTGAGGGAATGGGGATGGACGGCGACTCAGCGTATATGTAGAGCTAGGAATAAGAGTGAGCGTATAAGTTGTCCTTGCGATAGAGGCAATGAACTCACAAAGTTGAGATGCACTAAGTCGAATTTTTTTTTGTCCATTGAGGAGGTAATTCTGTAGTTTGCACGATTTTAAATGACTAGTTTATCAGCCCGACAATAGTAGCAAAGTTGCACGTAAACCTTGACGTCTGTGCGCAGGGATGCCCTAACACAACATCAGTAATCAAACACAGTGTTCGATAGATCTTTGAACGTGATATAACATGGTAATTAGCTGCTCTATGATAGATTGATTACGGCAGCTACAAAAAATTATGACCCTTAAATGTTTAATTGCAAGCATTAAGGAACAGATAATGGTTTTTAAATCTAAAGCCAACTATAGGCGTCCCAGTAGCAGTTTCATATTATTATTCCAATACCCATTCATTTACTTGAAATAGTACATATAATATAGGATTGAGGATGCTGGTTATAAATGGCTCTCAATCCATTAAGCAAAATATTTGCGACTAGTACATTGAGAGGTTGAGATGGCACATTAGGTACAATTGAGTAGTGCTCCATCTTAAAAAATTTGCTAAGTATTTTTTAGTTAATTTAATTAATGATAGTAAATTTTTTTTTATATGGAGGGTTGAGATGTTATTTTCCCTCAAGTAGCAAAAATATTATTCTACCACCCACTCATTGCAAAAGAAATGGTTAGCCACTTGACAAAACTATGAAATGCCCACTGAAATCCCTATCCATATACCACTCATGCAGATCTACCCTTACACAGTTAAGAATTGCACAAGTTCCCAAATTAACCTCAAGCAAGGGCACAGGCAGATTTCTTTAAAAAATTTGGTTACTCTGGGGAGATCACCAATGTAGAGTTGTTGCTGTTTGGGGAATTTTAGGCAACCAACTTTAACAAAACCTACTCTAACTGCCCGTGTGACCTTACTCAAGGAGAATAAAAGAACTTATCACAGGTACTCAGCTTGGTATTCAAGAAGTTGGCATGAGAAATAGCTTGGAATCTTCTTGGGATGATTTAGCCAGTCCAGAGCTTCCAGATGATGGTTAGGCCAGTCCAGCTTCAGGGGTGAAGGCCAGTCCAGAGCTATAGCGACTGCGGCTTGAAATGTTGCACCAGTACAGCCAGTACAGTAGGTGCAGTATGTGGCGTATAAGTGTACAAGTGCAGTAAGTCTTGTAAGTGTAGTAGGTAGGTAAGTAAGTGGGTTCACAGTTGAGTGGTCTCAGTGAGTTCCAAGTGAGTGGGTGGCAGACGGTCCCCCAAATTCAGGGAATGCTAACCTAACGTCACATGTTGAAGTTTATGAGTGGCGTTGCTGGGAGAGCTACGTCTAGATAACGAGCGTGAAAATGTTGCCAGAAAAAGTTTTCATTGGGAATACTCTCGGGCTAACGCTCTTAATATTAATATTATTATTATAATGTGCACTATATATGCACGTTTTAATTGTAAAGAGTTCGTAAAAATCACTCGAATTTTAGGCCTATTTTTATTACTAAATATGAAGGTTATTTTAATACTTGTAATTTTATAACCTTTAAAGGGGTAGCAGGTCATGCTACAGGCCAACCCAGGTGAAATAACACTGGTGACCCAAATGTGTGCCTCTGTAGAGACTCGGAAATATCGTAATTAATTTAGAACGATCAAGGAGTTGATACAAAAATATGAGGCTTTTTAGTAATATTTTTGGAGTTAATTTTTATACGTTTCATTTCATTTGAAACTAGTATTTTAAAGTTAAAAATTCAATTGTAGTTACAACTTCAAATTGTAATCCTTGTTTATAGAATACCATAGTCAACCACGAGCCTATAGGCTAAGTGCCCGTCAGTTCCTTCGCAACCGTTACCCAGTGAACAGTAATTTTATTCGCGCTCTCAGTCTCTCTGACGGGTAAGTTTTCCATTGACCATCTGTTAGGAAGTAATGCGTTTCACTTACCTACCATATATTCCCTAAACTTATCATTTTAGCTTTGCCTAGATATGAAGTAGTGCTTTGATTTGCGTTACTCGAAGATTTATAATTAATCCAAATATAGAACACTCTGAATAATAACTTTTGCATCAGCTATCAAATTCATTGTATAATTTCGTTTCACTCAAGTCTCTACGTTCGGGTGTTTTATGACAAGCACACTGAAAGATCGACCAGCCATTTTGATACGATCATTAAATTTCATGGCCCCGGGTAGAAGCTACATATCCGCATCTCGTTTTTTGTATTTCTTTGACAGCCAGTTAATTAAGTACGATGCCTTAGTGTTTTACTCCATAGTTGTCTTATAATGTTGTCTCGTGATATTAATTCTTTTTGCTAAATTCTGTATTTATTTCGAGTTACTTATGGGTCCTTATCCGGGAAGGTTTCAGTTTCAGGTTCAGTTCAGTTTCAGTTCCAGTCTTGGTTTACTGATTACAAGCTCTCAGTTTTGGTCTACGATCTTGGCCCCTAATTGCTGTTCTAATTTTGATGGTGTTCATGAATAAATCTGCAAGCAACGAAGTCGACTGTATCACTTCCCTCGAAGAACGCCTCCCACGAAATAATCACTACAGAAAAATAACGCGTTCCCTAAAGTGACTCGTTCCCTAAAGTGGTGGCTCTAAACTGGTGACTCTAAACCTCTACTTGGGAAATTCTTGATTTTGTTGTCAACTTTAAGCTGTGACTAAGTAACTCATTTTGATTATACAGATTGGTAAGCCAGGCAAATCAGAATCTCATGTTCTATTTTGATTCTGTGTCGTGGGGCTGAGAGCAGGACATATTACCAAGCTGCATATTGTGTTCTTAGGAGCAACTGTGTATTCTTTTTCTTATTTTTTAATGTATTAGAATTTTTTTTAGCAATTTAGGTGAACAAATTTTGCCATTTCTTTTGCATAACTAATTACTGTGTTGTGGAGCTGAGGCTATCATAGCGGCGCGAGCATAAATCTACTGTCCTGACAGGTCAGGATATATAATAATTATAAATAAATTGGAATTTGTATTAGAGGAAAAAGGGACAGAGGGATACTCGTTAGCTGGCAATACCGAGACGCTGTGACGCCAGTGGCGTGCTGGCATAGCGGTGGTCTGGTCTCACCATCAAGCTACAGTACAGTGTAGCCTGTAGTCAGCATCGTTTTTTAAAAACAGTGTTAAGTTCCACACCAAACCAAAAATGTAAGATATTGTGTAAAGTGTAAAACGTGATCGTGAGTATACTTAACTCTATAAGTCTGTCGACATCAGCAGTAGGCCAAGTGTGTATTATCATAACTGAAAATGCAGCCATAGCCTATGCAGACAGGAGGCCAACTGTGATATCCACATGTGACACTGAGGAATGCTCAGGGGGCTAGAGTCATTTAACATAATATTCTGTCGCCAGTTATAACTGCAGAATTTATGTGTAATACTGACAAGTATCAGTATTGGCATTTCACTGAGCCAGGAAGTTATCTCATCCAAGTTTGTGATAAATAAAATGTGATTAGTCCTTCATGCACAATCACCAGCTTTCCAGCACAAGTATAGCTGTAGAATCAATGCATATATACTGAAAAGTTCCTTAGACAATGTTGTGTGCCTTATTGAGTGTGGTTTCTAAGTCTATGATTTTTATTCATTGGGTACAAAAATTCCTTAGACAATTTTGTGTCCTTTATTGAGTGTGCTCTTAGTGTAGGATTTTTCTGTGTAACAGTGTCTAATGTAGACAAATGAGTTCTGGTCTACAGCAGCATTCATAAGCAATACCCGTGCTTTGATATGTCAATCATGGTAGCTTACTATATTTTTGAGTAAGAAGTTTGCAAGGCAATTCCATTTGTGTAGAGACACTCAGGCAGTTAAATTTGATGTACAAGATATAATGTGTTCAATGTAGGTATAAAAGGTTTTCACACCACCCAACATTGAAAAGAAAATTCCTCACACAATTTTTATGTTTTTAATTCAGTGTGCTTTAAGTGTATGATTTTTCTACATTGGGTGGAAGATTTTCCTTAGACAATTTTGTTGTAAAAGGAAATTATAATTTTGTATACGTGTGGCAGTAACTTGTTATTTGAGCTGTAACTGTGAAATTAAATGACACCAGCCTAGTTCATTGTAGCTTCCAGGGTTTTCAGTCAGCCTCAATGGCCAGTGTTATGTTTGAGCCACATACTAGTGTATGCACATTGAAAAGCTAATCATGTGTGCCACTTCAGACGCCAGTAATATGTTAAAGTATTTAATTTTAAGTTAAATAATTAGTTCTGTAAACTTAATTTGTGATTTGTTCTCAGATCACGGCGTATTTGTCAATGAAGCCAACCTCCAACGACCTCATCATTTATCCTACGGGGCACGCTTAAGTCCCGGACAGTGATATTTGTGATTTGCTGGCGGAGTTGGGTGCCAGTGATATTTGGTGGAAGACGGGGACTTGGCAGCGTCTTCACAGCGAGAGAGCGGACCAGCAGCAGTCCCTCCATGACAGAACACCAAGCCACACTGTAAAGCCTCAAAGTAACATTAGGGCCTACATAGGGCAGGCCGCTAATTTTGAGCAAGCACGGAAAGATCCTGGACAATCCGTAGTCCAGCAACAGAAGGAAGCTCGCTTTAAGCTACCCAATAATGTCGACCCGGGAGTCAACACACGGCGGTGCCAGGCCAAGAGTGCCTCGAATACACAAACTCGAGAAAGATGTAGATGTTCTTCACACCGAGTTGGAAGAACTCGCCGCTTTCGGAGGCCCAGATACACAAAATGAACAAGAACTAGAAGACTACGACCGTGCTTGAAGCAATCCCTCGTCAAACTGACAGAAGCAAGTGGAGTTCTCGCGTCTAGATACATCAGCAATGGCTCCACGGCAGCGGCTCTCGAGACTGAAAAGGCCCAAATGAAGGGCGCTCGCTACGTCAAGAATCGGTTCAAGGTGCTAAATAAACAACTGGAAGCCCTAACGCTCGACACTGTCTCCCTACCACCAGGAGCATCCGAAGTGACGACGTCAGTGGCTCCCTTTACCATAGGCACCGAGGACCCCGATCTCGAAGACATCCCGGAGCACCCAAGAGAAGAAAACACAGAGGCTGAAAACTGCGATAACGAAGAGATCACGGCGCGCGAATCCTACAGACGAACGGCAGAGTTTGTGGCGGCACTAGGGCACCAGTCTCCCCTGCATCCTGAAGGGCCACAAGTCTTCTCGGATAACAAAGCAGAGGAGCGCTGGGTAAAAGCGTCAGCCCCCAGTCTTCGCAAGTTGGGGAGCGAATTGAGGACATTCCCACAAGATTTAACGGTCCCAGTTTTTCCCAAAGCAGGAAAATTGGTGACGGCGGCCCACTCATTCCCCCAATACGTAATGAAACAAGAACTTTTCAAGTCAGTGACGCCACCTTTCAACGGGAACGTACAACATTTCAACAACTGGGCAAGAGCCATACAACGGCACCTCACGCAATACGAGCTGCTAGCGCTCGAAGCACTCATCGTCCTCCTCGCAAACACGAGCGACTATCCCTTGAAGCTAGTGCAGGACACTGCAAACGCGTTAACACACGATCCGAAGGCGGCATTCAAAAACATATGGGAGACACTGCACACCCGATATGGACAGGGGTCGGAGTTGGTGAACGCCATATTAGAAGAGATAGAAGACTTCCCACAAATCAAGCACGAGAGCGATAAAGTTCAGTTGCAACGGCTTCTCGATATTACAAACAGTGCGATAAACACTATGGAATACACCCCCGAGTTATTGGTCCTCAACTATCCGAGAGGCGTAGTACCACTAGTCAAGAAATTACCCATTTCTCTACACGCATCATGGAAAAGGTTCGGACTAAAATATGAGAAGGAAAACCAAGCCCGTTTTCCGACACTGAGCACCTTTCTCAATTTTCTCGAGGAGACAATCCGAGAAATAAGCACCGGCAACTATTTCGAACTTCCACGGGCACGATGCCCGGAGCCCACAAAGCATGTGAAAACTTTCCGCACTGAAGTCAATAAGTCCTACACTTGCGAATACCACAAAGTTAATGGACATGCCACAGTAACTTGCAACCAGTTTTCCAAACTGTCCATCGAGGAGAAGAACGCATTTATGCGACAACACAAGCTGTGTTATCGCTGTCTTGGCAAACACAAAAGGTCAGACTGCATGACTTCTGTGACGTGCAACAGGTGCAACGGCGGACATGCGACCGCTCTACACCGGGATTCAAGACTGAATCCGCGCGCCCCTACATACAACCCTCAACGAGGAACTCAACCAAGAGAGAACGTCAGTCCAACGCAGCACGTCGCCAACGAAACAAACCAATTTCAATCACGTAGCGCACGAATCAACTGCTTGACAACAGCTGAAGCACATCAACGAAGCTGCTCACTAACTGTACTCGTTAAGATCTCTCTTAGGGATAAACATTTGTTGTGTTATGCCATACTGGACTTGCATAGCAATCTGTCGTTTGTGAGTCCTAAAGTGGCTAGATATTTTGGCATTAAATCTCCGACGGAGTCGTACTCAATAGAGACGGCTGCGCAAGGGAAGAAGGCTACTATTAGAGGCCAGACAATCAGTGGACTCACAGTTCAGGGTCTGCGTAATGGAAAGGTTTTCAACCTCCCTCCATTACTCACCAACCCATACATTCCTACGTCAAAAACTGAGATAGCGAGTCCGGACGAAGTGAGAACATGTTCTCATTTGGCCCATCTGGCGGATAAATTCGATGATCTAGCCGAGACAGCAGAGGTATTGATGTTGTTAGGCAGAGATGCAGGGCATTGCTTAAAACCCACATCGTACGGTGAGGGTCGTACATACGTTATCGAGACTCCCCTTGGGTGGGGCCTCATAGGCACCCCATGCTCGTCGTCCGACTCAACCCTTTCACACGTCTCTCAGCCAATATCATATCGCACGCTTAAAACAAATTGTCAGGTAGAACGATCTAACTCCCCATTTGTTCCCAGAGCTCGCAAGGACAAGGGTCTTTGGCCCATGAGCGACCGGCACGACGTCTTCACAGAACGACTTGATGACGAATTGACTGGTTTATCCGCAGACGAGGTATTGTTTGCTCATAGAATAAGGACATCGATAAGGGTAAA
The DNA here is from genome assembly GCA_006783055.1 of Trinorchestia longiramus. Lineage (NCBI taxonomy): Eukaryota > Metazoa > Arthropoda > Malacostraca > Amphipoda > Talitridae > Trinorchestia > Trinorchestia longiramus. The sequence goes on along the minus strand of VCRD01002942.1, from coordinate 63,323 downwards.
CGACAAAGGGCATTTAGAAATGCCCTTACCATTTAAACCCAACCATCCTGTTTTCCCAGATAATCGTCTACCTGTATTGCAACGGACTCGCCATACCCTAGGCAAACTCAGCAAGGAGCCCAACAAGCTAACTCAGTGCTTGACGGCCATGGGCAAGAACTTAGCAGAGGGACACGTGGAACCCATTCCGCCTAACGAGATAAACGCGGCTCAACCAGGCAAAGTATGGTATTTGCCTGTATTCCCTGTAGATAACGCAAAGAAGGGTAAAATTAGCCTCGTTTTCGACAGCTCTGCAACATACTACGGAGTAAATCTCAACGATCAATTGCTCCAGGGACCCGACTACAACAACGCACTGAGAGGCGTCCTAATGAGGTTCCGCATGCATGCTGTCGCTTTCATGGCTGATGTGGAAGCTATGTATCACGCTTTCCATCTTACGAAAGAAGATCAAGACTATCTACGATTTTACTGGTTTGCTCACAACAACCCATCCAACGGTCTAATTCCACACCGGGCAACTGTGCATATCTTTGGAAACAGACCATCGCCGGCCATCGCCATCTATGGAATGCGTCACGCGACTTCGCATCCCTCAGCCCACATGTATCCCGCAGCACAAAAGTTCATCTTGAACAGCTTCTACGTTGACGATGGACTAGGATCTGCAGAAACGCCCGGGCAAGCCATTCAAATACTGACAGGGGCGCGCTCCATTTTGGAGCGATACAAGATACGCCTTCACAAGATCGTCTCAAGTTCAGATGAGGTGATGAGGGCCTTCCCTCCGAGCGAGTTGGCTGAAGACACGGAGATAGTCGACCTAGATCACACCCCTTTACATCGTTCCTTCGGTGTATTATGGGACATAAAACGTGATCTTCTCATCATCAAACCGGACCTCGAAGAAAAGCTGTTCACCCGACGAGGTGTATTGTCTTTCGTCAATGCTATCTTCGACCCGTTGGGAGTAGCTTGCCCGGTAGTGCTAAGGGGCAAGTTAATACAACACAAGGTCATGTCGAGTAAACACGACGAGGAATCATTAAACGATAAGGACAAAAAAAGCAAAGAAGGCAAGTTGGGACAAACCCCTCCCGGTCGAATACAAACTGCTGTGGGACGACTGGATCAAGTCACTAAGACAGGCCCCTCAAATCGCAGTGCCACGGAGCTACCGCCCCTTAGGTTTTGGCAAGTGTGCACAGCCAACTCTTCATGTTTTTTGTGACGCGTCAATCGACACCATAGGGCATGCAATTTATCTTAGGTCGGTAAATACGGACGGTAAAGTACAAGTATCCTTTGTAACAGGGTCTTCCAAGGTATCTCCGCGCTCCGCAACGTCAGTACCGAGACTAGAATTGTGTGCAGCTGTAGATGCCTCTCGCACTCATTGGGAAGTTCTTGAAGAACTCCAGATGAGCGTTGAGGCCACAACATTTTACACCGACAGTTTAATTGTAATGGGTTATCTATCAAACAAGAGCAAGAGGTTCTTCCGATATGTAAGTAGGCGAGTTCAAACGATCCTGTCAGCCTCTTTTGCTAGCCAATGGACCTACGTCCCGACCGACAAAAACCCGGCCGACATAGCTACTAGACCCATAAGCCCGGTAGATCTAAGAGAAAGTATCTGGTTGACGGGACCTGATTTCTTGTGGAGCACATTGTCTCACTGTTCGGTGCCTCTACCGCCTCCGGCGTTGTTACCCGAAACGGTGGAAGGTACCTCGCTGACGCTAAAAACAGTTTTAAGTCCATCCATGTAACCCATAAATTCCATAACTGTAAATCGCAGCAATCAAAGATCAATATTAAAAACTGTTCAGCTGGTATACAAGTTTGCATTGGGACTCCTTGACAGGTCACGCCAGAGGAGTGGATACTCCTTGGCTGTTAGAAGAGACATTTTGTGGGAAGATGCTCAGAACATTTTGATACGGTCTGTACA
>VCRD01002942.1:35438-60960 GCA_006783055.1 Trinorchestia longiramus | reverse complement strand
AAAGAGCACGAGGCGCAGCAACTCTCAGAAAAAGCTCTGGGTACTTTTGTTCACGTGTCTGGTGTCCCGTGCCATTCACGTCGAGCCCCTGCCAGCTCTCGACACATCAAGCTTTAAAAACGCGTTCCGTCGTTTCATAGCCATCAGAGGACCCTGCAAGATAATTCGTAGTGACCGCGGTACAAATTTCGTGGGCGCCCACAATCAAGACGAAGAAAACCTGTCATACGCTGATCTGCAAGCAGAGGCAAATGACAAGGGTTGTCAGTGGATTTTCAACCCCCCAGGAGCAAGCCATCGAGGCGGAGTCTGGGAACGAAAAATCGGGACACTGAAAAACGCCATGGCGACATCGTTGGTGCGAGCGGGATCACACAACCTATCCTGAGACGATTTGTCAACATTTTTTCAAGAGGCCGCCAGCATCGTTAACAACATTTAGGGTCACGAGTTTAGAGTCACCACTTTAGGGAACGTGTTATTTTCTGTTGTGATTATTTCGTGAGTGAGGTTCTTCCAGGGAAGTGATACGATCGGCTTCGTAGCTTGCAGATTTATTATTTGACACGATCAAAATCAGTAGAAGTTAAAGCCGAGATCAAGGACCGAAATTGAGAAATTCGTAGACTGAGACTGGAACTGAAACTGAACTGAACCTGAAACTGAAACTGAAACCTGCTAGAGAGACTGAGAGCGCGAATGAAATTACTGTACACTGGGTAACGTTTGCAAAGGAACTGACGGGCACTTAGCCTATAGGCTCGTGGTTGACTATGGTGTTCTATAAAAGAGAGTTACAATTTGGAGTTGGAACTACGATTGAATTTTTAACTTTAAGATACTAGTTTCAAATGACATGAAACGTATAAAAATTAACTCCAAAAATGTTACTAAAATACCTCATATTTTTGTGTCAACTCCTTGATCGTTCTAAATTAATTACGATATTTTCGAGTCTCTACAAACACACCACTGTGGGAAGTGTCTTCCGACCCTAACGATCCTTGCCCTCTCTCCCCAGCGATGTTAATGACCATGAAGTCGCCGGACGACTTAGTTGGCACATTTTCAGACGCCGATCTTCTTGCCTACGGAAAGCGCAGATGGAGACGCGTACAATTCCTCGCAGATTGTTTTTGGAATCGGTGGCGCCGCTCATATCTTTCAAATTTGACATTTCGACGAAAATGGAAGAGCCCTCGAAAATATGAGGTCGGCGACATCGTACTCGTTCAGGACCGCAACACTAAACGGAATCGCTGGCCCATCGGGCGCATTTCCGCGACATCCACAGGCAACGACGGGCTCGTCCGTTCTGTGTTCATCGACCTCGCATCCAGCGAAAAATCCGGGCACAGGGCAACAGTAGAGAGGGCCGTCCAAAACATAGTACCGATCCTGGAAGCACCCGGCATTTCCACATAGACTGTTGTCGTTTCCTTGGGTTGCATTTTTTCGGTCTTCGTCCTCGATGGGGAGTGTCCTGACAGGTCAGGATATATAATAATTATAAATAAATTGGAATTTGTATTAGAGGAAAAAGGGACAGAGGGATACTCGTTAGCTGGCAATACCAAGACGCTGTGACGCCAGCGGCGTGCCGGCATAGCGGTGGTCTGGTCTCACCATCAAGCTACAGTACAGTGTAGCCTGTAGTCAGCATCGTTTTTTAAAAACAGTGTTAAGTTCCACACCAAACCAAAAATGTAAGATACTGTGTAAAGTGTAAAACGTGATCGTGAGTATACTTAACTCTATAAGTCCGTCGACATCAGCAGTATGCCAAGTGTGTATTATCATAAATGAAAATGCAGCCATAGCCCATGCAGACAGGAGGCCAACTGTGATATCCACATATGACACTGAGGAATGCTCAGGGGGCTAGAGTCATTTAACATAATATTCTGTCGCCAGTTATAACTGCAGAATTTATGTGTAATACTGACAAGTATCAGTATAGGCATTTCACTGAGCCAGGAAGTTATCTCATCCAAGTTTGTGATAAATAAAATGTGATTAGTCCTTCATGCTCAATCACCAGCTTTCCAGCACAAGTATAGCGGTAGAATCAATGCATAGATACTGAAAAGTTCCTTAGACAATGTTGTGTGCCTTATTGAGTGTGGTTTCTAAGTCTATGATTTTTATACATTGGGTAGAAAAATTTTTTAGACAATTTTGTGTCCTTAATTGAGTGTGCTCTAAGTGTAGGATTTTTCTGTGTAAGTGTCTAATGTAGACAAACGAGTTCTGGTCTACAGCAGCATTCATAAGCAATACCCGTGCTTTGATATGTCAATCATGGTAGCTTACTATATTTTTGAGTAAGAAGTTTGCAAGGCAATTCCATTTGTGTAGAGACACTCAGGCAATTAAATGTGATGTACAAGATACAATGTGTTCAATGTAGGTATAAAAGGTTTTCACACCAACCAACATTGAAACGAAAATTCCTCACACAATTTGTAAATTTTCAATTCAGTGTGCTTTAAGTGTATGATTTTTCTACATTGGGTGAAAGATTTTCATTAGACAATTTTGTTGCAAAAGGAAATTATACTTTTGTATACGCGTGGCAGTAACTTGTTATATGAGCTGTAACTGTAAAATAAAATGACACCAGCCTAGTTCAGTGTAGCTTCCAGGGTTTTCAGTCAGTCTCAATGGCCAGTATTATGTTTGAGCTACATTCTACTGTATGCACATTGAAAAGCTAATCATGTGTGCCACTTCAGACGCCAGTAATATGTTAGAGTATTTAATTTTAAGTTAAATAATTAGTTCTGTAAACTTAATTTGTGATTTGTTCTCAGATCACGGCGTTTAATAAAGCCAACTTCCAACGACCTCATCATTTATCATACGGGACACACTTAAGTCCCGGACACACGGGCAGATAGATCAGGTTTTGTTAAAGTTGGTTGCTTAAAATTCCCCAAACAGCAACAATTTTACAAGTTAGCAGCTCTAGCCGATAAAGTATTTGAATTGTCCCCAGAGCCTCCTCAAGGTAACATTGCTATCCCTGTACCAATCACTCTTGCTCCCGTAACTCAAGTAGCCTCTGTAGTGGCGAACCCTGCCGTTTCAGCGCATTCAGACCAATCTTTGCGTGAGGAGATTAGAAGCCTGGCACTTGCCTTTGCCGAATTAAAAGCTGATGTCAAAGCAGAACGCAGCTCACGGTCAGATACCGTAGCCGCCATTCAGGCACCTCCGTCACTCCCTGTCCCTCATTATGTTGAAGGTGGGGTTCACTATATTCAACCTGGTGCTCGATATGTTGAACCTCAAGACCAGTATCAGAGACAAAATGTACGTTATGTCCAGCCCGAGAGTGGGTATATCCAGCCTGAGATTGGGTACGCGCAACCTGAATTTATCTATTCACACCAGAGTAGGTATAACCAGATGATAAACAAAGCTAGGAATTATAGCCCTGCAACGCAACAGTATGTGTGCAGTCAGTCTTTTAACAGAATTCACTCACCAGCTCGCTCACAATCGCGTCCAAACACTGGATTATGTTGGTATCACTTGAAATTTGGATCTCCTGCTAATAAATGCGGTTCTCACTTGTGCCCCAAATATGGTGAATTCCAGTCGGGAAACTAATGACGCGACGTGTGAATGCGAGTACCACGCCGACCCCTAATTTCACTCGCCTGCTCACGATCTACGACCCTTTAACCAACCTAAAATTTTTAATCGATACAGGTTCATCTGTCTCAATAATTCCAGCAACTGCTAATGAAAAACTGGGTAATGGTACTAATAACCTCTGTGCTGCAAATGGCACACCCATAGCATGTTTTGGATCGAGAGAGATGACTTGTTCTTTAGGCTTGTGACGTGATTTTAATTGGACGTTCATTATTGCTGCAGTTGAGCAACCTATCATTGGTGCAGATTTCTTGTATAATTTCGGACTAAGTGTTGACTTAAAAAAACTGATTAGGGACGAAACTACCTCTCTTTCCAGACCACTGTCCCCAGTCAATATCACCCACAGCTTGCACTCAATTGGAGCTGCTTTAGATTCAAAATGTAAATTCCAACAAATTCTGGCTGATTATCCCGCTCCTACCAATCCTAACCTAGCAGCCAAGCAAAACCAGTCTTCAACAAAACATCATATCATAACCACTGGACCTCCAGTCTCTTCCCGTACACGACGGTTACCCCCCGATCGTTTCGAAACTGCTAAGGCTGAATTTCAACGCATGCAGAATGCGGGTACTGTCTGCATTTCAAAGAGTCCATGGGCAAGTCCGCTTATGATGGTCCCTAAACCCAATGGGGAATATCGCTTGTGTGGTGACTATCGACGGTTAAATGCAATCACTATTCCTGATCGCTTCCTGATACCCCATTTGCAAGACTTCAGTGCCAATTTGAACGGTGCTACAATCTTTTCTAAGATTGACCTAGCTCATGCTTTCCATCAGATTCCCATGGACGAAGAGTCCATTCAAAAGACTGCAGTAATTACCCCCTTTGGCCTTTTCGAATATACCACAATGCCGTTCGGATTACAAAATGCACCTCAAACTTTTCAACGACACATGACTAATATCTTGTCAGATTTGCCTTACGCTTATACCTATCTTGATGACGTGCTAATTACTTCATCCATACCCAAACAACATGAGGAACACTTACGAACCTTGTGTGAACGTCTCGCCAATCATGGCTTATTGATCAATCCCGCCAAATACGAATTAGGAAAGAAGTCCTTAACTTACCTTGGTCACGAAATTTCTGAGCTCGGTTTAAAACCTCTTCCTTCTAAAGTTCAGGCTATTCACAACTTCCCGAAACCTGAGACACAACGCGAACTGCGTCGTTTCCTAGGTTCTGTAAATTTTTATCATAGGTTCATTAGAAATTGTGCTCATATCTTGTCACCCTTGTCTTCATTACTTGCTCCCAAACGTAGGGGTAAATCAACACTCATTGTGTGGAACACAGACGCTTCACTTACATTTGAAACCATCAAGGAGAGTCTTGCTGTTGCTACTGAATTATCTTACCCCATTTCAGGGGCTGAGTTCAGTTTAGTTGTCGATGAATCAGATGTGGCAGTAGGTGCTGTCTTGCAACAGACGGTCGGTAGTATAACTTCTCCCTTGTCATTCTTTTCACGAAAACTCTCGCCCACCGAGCAACGCTACAGTGCGTTTGGTAGAGAATTGTTGGCTATTTACTTGGCCGTTCGTCACTTTCGCTACATTTTAGAAGCGAGACATTTCGTTGTTTTCACGGATCATAAACCTCTTGTTTCCGCTATTCACATGCCCACAGATCGCCACTCACCTAGAGAATCGCGACACTTGTTGTATATTAGTCAATTCACCACCGATTTGCGTTATATTAAATGTTCTGAGAACCCCGTAGCAGATTGCCTTTCCCGTATTAATTGTATCTCTATTATTCCTGTATTAGAACAACTCACCTTAGAGAGTATTAGCGACGCCCAAAAGGAGGACCCTGAACTGAGAAGTTGGCTACAAGCAATTCAGAACTCCTTACGTTTGGTGTTAGCCAATGGAGTGTATTGCGACGCTGATCGTCCTAATCGTCCTTATCTACCTGTAACCCTTCGTAGAGCTGCAATAGCACATTATCACTCCTTATCCCATCCTGGTACCGATCGAACCTTGCGTCTCATTGCCGAGCGTTACGTTTGGCCCTCCATGCGTAAAGATGTCAAACATTTTGTACATCATTGCCACGATTGTCAATCAAGTAAGGTCACTAAACATAATCGTGCTGCCTTACAGGCTTGCGCTTTCACTGGTAATAAATTTGACTCTGTCCACCTTGATTTGGTGGGACCTTTGCCCACGTTGCGTGGTTACTCGTACTTGCTAACAATGATAGATAGATTATCGTGTTGGGTAGAGGCTGTTCCAATTTCCGATATTACTGCAGAAACAGTAGCTCGCACGTTCGTCCACTCATGGATTGCTAGATTTGGTGTTCCCTTAAGAATCACTCACGATCGTGGTGCGCAATTCGCATCAAAACTTTAGGCAGACGTCTCTTCTCTTTTAGGTTGTGCAAATTTTAGCACAACTGCTTTTCACCTGCAGTCTAATGGCTTGATTGAACGGGTCCACCGCGACCTTAAGATGGCTTTAAAGTGTCTCAACAGTCGTACAGAATGGGTTGATCATCTCCCTATGGTTCTTTTGAACTTACGTAATCTATACAAACAGGACCAAAAAGCAACGACATCAGAGATGTGGTACGGGCAATCCTTGCGGTTGCCGGGTGACATAGTAAATCCTGACGTCTCTACGTCATTTTCACTTCAGAATCAGAACTCGTATAGTGACCGCCTAAAACGCTGTATGACGCAAATTCGATACGTAGCACCGCGTCCAACACAGACTGTCGATAAATTAGACCCGGCGTTAGAAACGTGCACACATGTATATGTTCGCGTTGATGCCGTGAAGCCTGCTCTTACGCGCCCTTATGAGGGTCCCTTCCTCGTCATAAGACGCACTGCTAAATACTTTATTATCGAGAAGCACGGAAAGCAGGACTCGGTCTCTATTGATCGCCTGAAAGCCGCGTTTGTATCGGACGCTCTCATACCAAATAATCTCCCTCCACCTGATGTCACTGAACTTTCTGTCGATGATAAATCTCTGCTGAAACCACTTGTGCGTAGACTTGAATTCGCTTCACAACTTGCTGCATCGCTCCCTAGCAGTATACCTTGTAATCCTTTCCTTATTCCTAGCCGGTCGTTGGACACTCATTTTTGCCATTCTAATACGCCAGTTGTGATCTCGAGACAACCTGTTTCCATTAATGCAACACCTATTACTCACCTGTCAATACTTAACTTGCAGACTCGTACTGTAATCTTGCCTAAACCTGTTCAAGTCTCCGATAGACTCCCCGATCGCTCGACGCGAAGTGGTTGCAAGGTAACGCGTCCTCTGCGCTATAGTTAAGTTTTTAGACCGACTTTCCAGTCTCGAAACGAAGGAGTACAGTCTCAAGTACAAATTAAATCGTACTTTTTACAATAAATTTCCTGTATTTTTGTGATTAGGTTTTTTTAACTTTAAGTGAGATTCTTGTAAATTTTTAATTGTAAAAATTCGCTGTATTTTGTAAAACCATTCTTAGTACGAAAGAACAGTCGTTCTGGTTCTTTTTAAAAAAATTCACCCCTGAGATGCACATCCGGACTCTGAATCGACGTGAATCTGATCGTAGCTTTTAGGAGATAACACCGTAAGTTTACAGTGCCTTAAAGTGAAGTTTTTTTTACAGTAAGTCTAGAATTAATTGTGTTTAGGACTAAGATATATTTCTTAGCCTCACTATATTGTTCTAGAAATATTAGGTGTAGGATTTTTCATATCATTTGTGTTAATTTTTGTATAATGTGCGTATGTTGAGACGACCTATGGTACATCCCTGAAATAACCAAGTTTTAGGACTTGTATTTTGGAATTTAATAGAACAACTTGTGGTCTTAACTAGTACTGCGAGTATTTCTTATCTAATCTTCAAATCTACCTTACTTTATGTTTAAAAATTCACCTGTTATGTTGAGATTTTCTATTGCTCGTCATTAGTCATATGTTTCTTAATTTTGCTGTTACAAGCTCTCTCTGCATTACTCCAAATATTTACTTGAAATACTTTCCTTTTACCATTCAATTGACTCAGTGAACTTCTTTTATAACCTGTTTTCTTTATTGTTCAAAGTCTCTGCACACTTCCTGAATAGAAGTGGGATCTGCTGAATAGGGTGTTGCAAGACCATAAGTTGGATTATTAGATTTAACCACAGACTGAAAATTGTCTTAAATCACAAACTTGCCTTTACATTGCATTCTATACTTAGAAGAAAAGATTTTTATAACATGTATTCAGCTTATAACTATATTGATTTAATTCCCTTGTAAAATAGATATATTATATTTTTTATTCCTTGTGTGTTGCTTACTTGGAGGTATAGAATTCTTATTTAACAATTCCCATCCAGGTATTTATGATATATCATTCCCTCTCAATACTATTGTAGTTTTTTTATTTGCAAATATTTTCATCTCACGTCATATATATCAAAATCTTAAATATCAGGGATTAACCATAATATTATGGTTTACTAGATGATATCCGCTGAATAAAGATATCCATAATGTGCTATGTTATCATTAGTTTGCTTCTTTCATTTTTTTTACCATGTCTTAGAATGTCCATTGTATTTCTGTACAATGTTTAGGGTGTATTTTATTCTTGCTCTAATTAGGTTGTTCTATTTATTTTATATAGAAACTTTTGTTCATGTTACGTTGCTATATTGTGCCTGTATCATAGCAATATTGCAGGATGATGGAAATTATCCTTGTGGTCAAAGATTATGGCCTTGCATACGTGAGCAACCTTTTCCACGAGACTCCTTATTGTCTGTTCAACAATTGTGCTCATAATTTTTAAATAATAATAATAATCACTTCCATCTCTAGATTTAATTGATCCTAAATCAAACATTAAAAATCGACTTTGTTCAGTAGATGAAACTGAGTTATTAAAACTCAAGTATCTTTTCTAGAATTCCATGTTCACTGAAGCAACTTCTGCTCAGTTTCTAGTCTTAAAAATAGACCTTTTCATTGAGGATAGATTCCTTGTTTATTTAAAGGGGACTCACTCTTTTATCTCTATAAGGTTATATTCCTGCTTTCTTGAATATTTTGAGATTGAACTGCCTTACTACTGCATTTCATTCTGATTAACCTTGTCATTGCTTAGGTTTGCTATGGGTAATGCTTGTGTTTGTTTATGTTTGTGAAGATGTGAAAATTAAGCTCAACCTTCTCTTCCAGACACCTGGCGGTCCTGCTTTCATCTCATCGATGCTTTAGCATCTCTTTTCTCATCGTTGCTTTTTAAATCTTAGCGCTTGATCATATTCTTGATCCTATTCTTGATCATATTCCTGATCATGTTCTTGATCCTATTCTTGATTCTATCCTTGATCATATTCCTGATCATATTCTTGATCAGATTCCTGATCATATTCCTGATCATATTCCTGATCATATTCCGATCATATTCTCGATCATATTCTCGATCATTACTTCTAGTTCCCAATTTCTTTCACTACGGAGACTACATCCGGGGACTACGGATGTCTTCTGTCCACCAGCTGCCCTACGGATCAATAAATAAACAAAAGCTGAGTACCCGTCGTATCATTGAATCCCCAACTAGAGGTGCACCAGACGACTCCCTTAACCTTACCTTCTGATAAATTGTTATTACCACCACCAAAACATAACCATGGTGAAAACATAACACTGGTCACTCCAGGTGTAATAACAGGTTCTTCTCACAATTTTTAAGTCTAATAATCCTTGTATTTTAATGTCCCATTTTGCTCCTTACTGAGTCCATAAACCCTTGGCACATAGCCTCACGCACAGACCTACAAGCTTTATTGTCGGTTTTGCCGCTACGAAGCTAAACATTCAGGTTTCGTCTTCAAGCGCAGCTAACTAAAGATCTAAAGAATCAGGGTGGCAGATGACAGGCGTAGCAGGTGGGGGAGTAGCAGTCTTCGCGTGCATGCACCCAGCAGGGTGAAAGATTTCACCAGAGTCTTGAGACAATTGAAGATCGCTATTACGGACGATGGGATACGCAAAGGACGACAGATTGATAATAGAACTAATAAAACAACTGTAAAACCGAAGTTAATAATTCACGAATGTTTCTTAAAAAAAGATTCTGAAACTTATGCTCATTTTTTTTATGGTTTCACTTGCATTATTTTGAAGAAAAAATTTTGAACGTGTATTAGGGTTTGTTCCATGCATTTGTATATTCGTGACAATAAACTGTTTACAGTCTTTGTTTTATTATACGATTCGTGTGAGCAACATAAAATGGGTTAATACGGATAAATCGATGCATATTTCACGAAAAATGGAGGTATTAGAGAAAATGGACGGCATACCTGAAATTAGAACTCGAAATATACGTTATAACAGCTCAAAAACTATAGCCACCGAAACAAGGGTTAGCCTGTGTATTGAGTGAATAATTTATGCCATATAGAGCAACCACTCACTTAAAATTTGCTTTTAAATTCTATATTTGTGATTTAAGTTGAATAAATTGAAAACTGACGTTGGATATCCATTGTTTACAGGAGATATTTTTGTTGAATAATCTTTGCATTTGGCCTAAGGTAAAGAAATTATGGACTCTAAAATCACTGGTTGTATGGTAATTTGAAGTGGGCACTTAAAACTAGGCTAAGTTAGAACAAGAGGAGTTATTTGATGTAAATAGCGGCCTAATTTCTTCAACAAAATCACGCACACGAGTTTCGAATTGGACGTGAACAACTTGATTCGTTTGAATTCCGGTTGATAATAAAAAAATCATACACGACGCTTGACATCATTTGTTAATGGAAAATTCAAGCAAATTTTAGATTTCAAAGAAGAAATTAGGCTTCAGTATATATGTGATTTGTATATCAAGAGTGTATACAACTAATTATCTATTTTTAGCATGATCATTTAGTAATAGTAATAGAATGATGCGATAGGAACGAACTTCTCATCCCTTTCTTAGGTCGGTACCAAAGTCTCTGGCCGTAAAATCATTTTATCCGCCAATGGTCATGCACAAAAAGACCAGCGCAGTAGAGTCTCGAACTTGCGTCTTTCTCATCCCAGTCGGCCATGCTGATCTACGTTACGGGATGAAATAACACGAATAAAAGTAGTCAATAAGAGAAACTCAAAAAAAAGTTATGCCGAGAGTTGAACGTCAAATATCAGGTTGCAACGAAAGTTCAGCCAATTTTTGGAAGGAAAGTTTTGTTCATTTTTTGGTTGAAATGAAAATTCAGCGAAACCAAGATTTATTTTATCATTGGCATAGTCACCATTGTCACTAATGACTTCTTTCCACCTTTCTATAAGCTTTTTAATGCCTCTGTCATAGAATTCATCTGGTTATGACTCAAAAAATAAACTGGCTTCATTTTAACCTCTTCTCTTGAAGTAAGCATTTGTCCAGAAGGATAATTCTGTAGGCTTATAAAGAGATTTTAATCTGTAGGAACAAGATCGAAAAAACATGGTGGGTGAATCAAAACTTCCCAACAAAATTGTTCAATGAGATTCTTCGTCCCTCCTGAAGTGTGGGGTCTGGCATTCTCATGGTGCAGGATCACTTCTCTTCTGTTTACCGACGAAGGTCGTTTTTCCTTTATAACAGTCTTCAAACGGCATAGCTTCTGGCCGTACACTGCACAAGTTATGGTTTGATTGCCACCTAACAGTTCATAATGAACAATTCCCTTTCTCATCGCCAGTAAAGATTCTATCTAAGAATTGGGTTGTAAATTGAACATAATGTAGTAAGACAACAGTTCACACATTGTTTGGAATTGTTCTCTGAAAGATCATGTGGAATCCATTTTCCAGCCTTGGAGACTTTAGCAATTCTTATCATTTCGTGATATATGGTCATACAGCTCGTGTTAAACTTCTTGCTCATTGTTTTAGTCGTTTTGAAAGAATCATCAATGGCCGCCAGCAATAAGTTCTTCAAAACTGAGTCTTTTGGAGCATTATTTTCTTGGCTCGTCCTTAAGACTAAAGGCTTCCTTTATGAAACGTGAAATCATTTTTTATAACTCCTTTCGGTTGCCAAATGATTTCCGTACGTGTTCAAGAGCAATCTCGCCGCTGGACTTGCTGCACTGCTCTTTTGAAATTCATGTAGCAAATGCACCTGATGAGCTCATTGCTTGGAGTGTGAATTTGGGTCAATAATATATATTTATTATAATAATTATCACAAAATCTGGCTGTGTAAATAATATTTAAGTGATTTTGATAGCCGTACATATGTACGATTAATACAGGATGTCTCAAAAAAATGTACTCACCCTCTAACCGTTGCTACCATGCTGTCTTCTTTGTGTTGCAGGTGTGAGGTTCGAACCTTTGCGAACATGATTAAATGTGATTAAAGAATCATGTTCGCAAAGGTTCGAACCTCACACCTGCAACACAAAGAAGACAGCACGTTAGCAACGGTTAAAGGGTGAGAACATTTTTTTGAGACACCCTGTATAATCGTACACTAAAGATATAAATCAAGAAACGGATAAAACTTACGTTAAGACCCGATAGTAAGCTAAAATGATGTATTACAAACTGTCAAGCAAGTTTTTTGTATATTATTTGCAGTTATGATCCGTCCCCCTGGTCTATATACTGTAAACGTTATTTCAACAGTAACAAATAAATTCATATCTGATTTAATATAATATATTTTATTTTTGGTTAATTTTCAAACCTAAAGATTACACAGATGTACGTTATAAGAGATTATTTACAATGACTTTATTTTACAAAAAAACAACAACAAAAAATAATTTAAATATTTCGAGCTCGATATTAATTGTCAGAAATTTACATTTGTCACCCACAAAAAAAAGAATGGTACACAATTTTCTTTGACGAAAACACCAACCAATCACAAGTCACAATGAAAACTCCAACCAATCACATTAGCTCTCTTATACGGGCTTGGTAAACTGAGAGTAGTCCACTTCACCTGGACAGCATTGCTGCAGCCTTGGAACTGATAAACTGGACTACTGCAAGTAGTCTATTTCATATCAACGCCAACGCGACATGATCATACGAGAAAACTAGAGTAGAGGACTGTAGTCTACTCTTCCTCGACGATCCCTGGTTTTTAGCAAATGTGTCGAGTAGTCTTCTAATGCTTCCCACCCTTCAATTACACTTGTCAATAAAGGTTTCGCTGCTCGGGTAATTGAGCTTGATTTTTATTAAACCAAATATGCTAATTTTGAATCTGTTATCAGAATTGCTTATATCACGTCAGATTCCTGAGTTTTAGGCATACTCTTTAGTTACGCATGTGTGTAGTGTGGTTTGTCTACAGCTGAAACTGTTTTAGATACAGTGATTGATTGTTTTCATCAGATTTATCTTTCAAGCAATTTTGTAATTGAGAGTATATAATAGAATATATGCAAACTAAATCGAAAACATGAATCTACAAGGATGTTTGCATAGCCCAAACAACTTTTGTTATATCTATGGAAAGTATTCCCAGAGCAACCAGCTGAAAAAATTAACCAGAGGAGTGAAAACTGCATACAAGTATTATTTGGTCGTAAAGTTGGTGATCAAGATACGCCCTGGTTACCTTTCAAATCTTGTACTGTGTGTTGTGCGGGGCTCACGTGGTGAAATGACAAACGAAAAGGTATATATTCTGTTGTACCAATGGTTTGTCATGAGCCAACAAATCATGTTTCTGATTGCTACTTTTCTGTGACAAAAATCAAGGGATACTCAAATAAGAACAAGTCAAAAATTGTATATCCAGATTGCAAGTTAACTATGAAACCAGTCCGTCATGATATGGAGATACCGATCATACTTCTTTCATCATCTAATGCAGTTACAAAAGATAATGATCACCTGAAGAGGAACATTACAATGATGATGAAATGCATGTGCATCAGCGTGAGGAAAAGAGGTTCTACTTGATAGATCAAGAAAGACTGAAAAATTTTGTGAGGGATTTGTCATTGTCAAAAAAGAATGCAAAACTGTTGGGATCCCGACAACAGCAACGGAATCTTAAAGTAGACAGCACAAAAATATCAACATTCCGTAAGCACCATGAGGTATTAGTTGTCTGCTATGAAGATGAAGATTGTGCTTGTGTCTGTATTAATGTACATGGTCTTATGAATCAGCTAGGAAATGAGCATTTAGTTGATGCATGGAGACTATTCATCGATGCAAGCAAGCACTTCTATCCTCAAAGCTGTTTTGCTACAGAATGGCAACCTAAACCCTTCGATTACTGTCACACTTATTGTTGAGATGATAAAGACATGCGACTAAATTAAATTTATTTTGAAAGGTGTTCATTACCCGTAGTATAAATGGAACATCTGGTGACCTCAAAGTGATTTCTTTACTCCTTGAACTATAGCTTGGATATACAGGGTGTGGCAACATAACTGCCTTTTTTAATGAACTTCCTTTGAAAAAAATTATGTTACCGCACCCTGTACAAAGTATGTGTTTTTATGTCTATGGAAAAGCCATGACAACATGGATCATTACATTGTCAAAAAAATGTCTCGAAAGGAAAAAAACGCACAGTTGGTCAATACAATGTGCAGCAAATGCCCCTGATCTAGCATATTTTCCACCCTCCCATATTAAACTTAGTCCTACTAAGAATTTTATTAAAGCAATAGCCCATGATTCTGATACATTTTATCATCTCAAAAAAATATTTGGTGCGAAAAAACTGTTGCTAAGCTTAAAGCAAGCATTTTTGTAGGACTGGCGATCAGAGAATTGATTCGTGACCGGGAGTTCAACAATAAACTGACTCCACTCGAGTTGGCATCATGGGACTCATGTGTCCATTTAGTGCAAAACTTCTTTGGTAATCAAAGAACTTCAATGGTAATAGGGATGACAACTATGAAGAACTAGTAAACCACATGCTAAAGGCTATCCTCCACTACCTGTGACCCAATTACCGTTTCCCCCACACTCTCCGTGATCCCTACTTTCTGTTGATCCCTACTTTCCTTTATTGACTTGTGTAATTGAAGGGTGGAAAGCATTAGTAGACTTCTCAACACATTTGCCAAAAACCAGGGACCGTCGAGCAAGAGTAGACTACTGTCCTCTAGTCTAGTCTTCTCGTATGATCATGTCGCTTTGGCGTTGAGGTGAAGTAGGCTACTCGCAGTAGTTCAGTTCACCAGTTCCAAGGCTGCAGCAATTCTGCCCAGATGAAGTGGTCCACTCTCAATTTACCAAGTCCGTATAAGAGAACTAATGTGATTGGTTGGAGTTTTCGTTGTGACTTGTGATTGGTTGGTGTCTTCGTCGAACAAACAAACAATCTTTATTTCCAATCAAGTACACAGTACATAGACATTTAGTACATTGGTTTTTAAATTCTTAAGGTTAACATTCTTAGAGTAAGGATGATGGTGAGCTCCATGCGACGATCCTGGGATGTGTCCAATGGGCGATGAGTTGAGGTCTTACCGATAAGTGCGAGCTCACGGCGTGAAACGAGAAACAGCTCGTATTCATTGCCGGGTTTCGAACCCGCACGCAGTCTTTCTGCACAAGCAGAGACCCGATACAGAACACGGGCCGCATACCACTCGACTACGGTAGAAAATTGTGTACCATTCTTTTTTTGTGGGTAACAAATGTAAATTTCTGACTATTAATATCGAGCTCAAAACATTTAAATTATTTTTTGATATTGTTTTTTGGAAAATAAAGTCATTATAAACAATCTCGTATAACGTACATCTGTGTAATCTTTAGGTTTGAAAATTAACTAAAAATAAAATATACGATATTAAATCAGATATGAATTTATTTGTTACTGTTGAAATAACATTTACAGTATATAGACTTGGGGGACGGCTCATAGTTGCAAATAATGTACAAAAAACTTGGTTTACAGTGTATAATACATCATTTTAGCTTACTATCGGGTCGTAACGTAAGTTTTATCCGTTTCTTGATTTATAATTTTAGTGTACGATTATATTAATCGTACATATGTGCGGCCATCAAAATCACTTAAATAATATTTATACTGTCAGATTTTGTGATAATTATTATAATAAATATATATTATTGACCCAAATTTCCATCCAAGCGAACAGCATATCAGGCATATTTTGCTACATGAATTTCAAAACGGCAGTGCAGCAAGTCTAGCGGCAAGATCGCTCACGAACACACACGGAAATCATTTCGCAACCGAAAGGAGTTATAGAATATGATTTTACGTTTCATAAAGGAAGAATTAAGTCTTAAGGACGAGCCAAGAAAATAATGCTCAAAAAGACTCAGTTTTGAAGAACTTATTGCTGGCTGCCATTAATGATTCTTTCAAAATAACTAGAACAATGAGCAAGAAGTTTAACGTGAGGTGTATGACCATATATCATGAAATGATATAAATTGCCAAAGTCTCCAAGGCTGGAAAATGGATTCCACACGTTCTTTCAGAGAAAAAATCCAAACAACGTGTGAACTGTTGTCTCACTACGTTGTGTTCAATTTACATGAACTGTTAGGTGGCAATCAAACCATAATTTGTGCAGTGTACTGCCAGAAGCTTTACCGTTTGAAAACTGCTCTAAAGGAAAAACGACCTTCGTCGGTAAACAGAAGAGAAGTGATCATGCACCATGAGAATGCCAGACCCCACACTTCAGGAGGGACGAAGAATCTCATTGAACAGTTTTGTTGGGAAGTTTTGATTCACCCACAGTGTTTTTTGATCTTGTTCCTACAGATTAAAATCTCTTTATAAGCCTACAGAATCATCCTTCTGGACAAATGCTTACTTCAAGAGAAGAGGTTGAAATGAAGCCAGTTTATTTTTTGAGTCAAAACCAGATGAATTCTATGACAGAGGTATCAAAAAGCTTATGGAAAGGTGGAAAGAAGTCATTAGTGACAATTGTGACTTCACCAATGATAATATAAATCTTGGTTTCGCTGAATTTTCATTTCAACCAAAAAATGGACAAAACTTTCGTTCCAAAAATTG
Source organism: Trinorchestia longiramus (assembly GCA_006783055.1). NCBI lineage: Eukaryota > Metazoa > Arthropoda > Malacostraca > Amphipoda > Talitridae > Trinorchestia > Trinorchestia longiramus. Next base: position 44,298 of record VCRD01002942.1, on the reverse strand, counting down.
GCTAAACTGTCGTTGCAACCTGAAACTTGGCGTTCAACTCTCGGCATAACTTTTTTTTGAGTTTCTCTTATTGACTACTTTTATTCGTGTTATTTCATTCCGTAACGTAGATCAGCATGGCCGACTGGTGAACGGATCCGCTTTCGATGAGAAAGACGCAAGTTCGAGACTCTACTGCACTGGTCAGAGCTAGAATTTTAGTGTCGCGAAAAATGTGAGTTTGAAAGAGCTCCTACAAATCTTTTCGTAGATTTTGTATCTCTATAAAGTTGTTTTGATGCAATTTTTTTGCTGTAGCTGTGAAAATTAAATGAATCGTTTAGATAAATTAAGAAATAGATGTCTTAAGGATAGAATTGAACAATGCTATTAGTTGGAGATGTGTGTAAATATATGGATGAATATATAAAAGTTAAATAAAAATAAGAGAAACTGTCTTTTTCTGTTTACATAGTCAACGAAAATAGATATGAAACATAGATTTTAAATATTAAACGTAAGATTTTTAATAAGGCATTTTCGGGGTGGGGGTGGACAGCTTCTACTTGATCATCACTAGGGGTGGACATTAAAGAGGGTTAAAGACCACTGAGCTAGAGTTTCGGAGCGGAGTAGTTTAATAAAGAAAGACAAGCAGAACGAAGTATTTTCTTTATTTTTTATGTTGACGACTGACTGAGCAGCACAAAGTTTATAAATGTTGTCATGCAACCTTGAAAAAAACTGAGTGAAGCTTCGAATTGTTTTCACTAATGTATACTGGGCTTAACTTCTGAAGATGAACAATTACAACAAAAATAGTGAGATATATCTTCCTCATTTAAAGTTATATGAATATATTTCCAGTGTTTGAGTCTGTGCATGTTCATGTCTGCGATTGTGGTGTGCACCTTGCTAATGCTAGCATAGTGGTGTATGTGTATGCTTGTTTCCGTCTTGAGGGTATGTTCGCATCAATGGTGATTGCTGCATGTGGTTGGGAGGCGTTTGTGTTGGAATTTATGTTTCTGATGGTTTTATAGAGTTTACTAAAGTTTGTGTTGTGGACTATTAATTCGACGAAACTTTTCCAGTTTTCTGGTTGCTTTTTAGTAATTTTTCCTGTGATTTGTTCGTTCAGATCATGGATTTGTCGTGTGGTTTGGTGAGTGTGTGTAGTGGGTGTATTTCTGAGATTGTTACCTTCTCTGATTAGTTTATATACTTCATGTGCGAAGTTTGGGTTGTGATGCTCTCTGTTACCTTTAGGAATGTGGTTTTTGTCATCTTTTGTGATAATAGCGTTGAATTTTGCTACCGTTTGATTTATGTCATTTATGGGGTTGGTGTTGAGTGCTGCGAAAAGTTATTCTGTTTGTTCGGTGAACCTTTCCCAGTTAGCTTTTTCTAGTTCGTGTGTGTTTGCCTGCGATAGGTGGTGAGGTCCTTGCCAGTGTGTACTGTGACGATAATAGGGACTTATTTTTTTGTATAATAATATGTACCTTATCAAGATGTAAAATTCACCAATAATATTCACGTTTAGAAGCGCAGTAACTTTTATTATCATATTCGTATTCTTCATTTGCCCCGTCTATTCCTTGTGACGTCAGATGGATTGTTTTTTCCATAATTTTAAGTTGAACAATAATTACCTATGAATAAACTGGGAACGTAAAATGTGCGTTTCATCATGTACAAACACATGTGTATGAAGGATGGTTATAACTTTTTCTCTGTTCGATGGCCATGTATGTAAATAAATTAATTATTGATGGTAATGTGATATGTTAAATCACATTAACAATCGCACTATGTTAAATCACATGTCAAATAAATAAATGAATGTTGGATAATTCGACTCTATGGTAAGAACATTATTTTCGAATACGCCAATTATACTTATGTTATAAAGACTTTTCTTTCGTGTAAATTTATTCATTATCTTTTGTCCTCATGCTCTGCACTTTCTATAAAAGAAAAATACGAATAAGTTGCAGGAAGCAAATCTATTCAGAAGTTTTAAACTTCTGCCAGGTGATATAAAAGCTCCGACTACTGAAAATAGCCTTATAAACAAGCGTCCACATGTAAAATGAATTAAATGACAAGTTTCGCTGATTATAAATTGAAAATTGTGAATAGAATTCACAGTAGTATATCATTTCGTAAAGTTATTAGTCTGGTCCATGTCGGCTGCACAGTCAAGCAGAGGAAACAGCTAAAAATTCGAGGAATTTGGTAAATGTTCCTCAAAAATTACATGACGAACTGCAAGTTCTGCAACGCTGTCACGTACGACAATGAAATACTTCTGAACACATGGATACGTTTGACCAGAAGAAATACGTTCCACAGAGTTAATTTCCATAAGAAATTATGTCCATATTCCAACATTTGGAGGTGGAAAACAATATTGAAAGTGAATGTTTAGTTATTAATGGTGACTACATTTAAAAGAAATCACAAAGTAACCGACCTTAAAATTTGTAGTGCAATTCTGCTGTATATGTTATTAACAAAAATTACAAAACTCAGCAAAGTTTCACCCGTGATGAATCAGAACTGCTTTGGGTGAAATTGTCAGTGCTTTCACATTTTACTGTAAAGAGTTTCCTCAGTTTCAAGCTAGTAAGGATACAGTAACCCTGGTTTTAGGCAATAACGTTGCTGCACCCGACAAAGTGAAACCTCTGCTCCTACGTATCGCTCAGAAAACCTGACCATTGGTGAATGGTGAGAACAAAGTTTACAGGTAATAAGGCGCATTAATGAAAAAGTTCGGGTCACGAAGAATAAAGACATTTCCTTTGTGATTCATATACAGCGCCACTTTAGTCGACTGGTGAGCGAATCTACTTCCGAGCGGAAAGACCTGTGTTCGAACCCCTCTACCGCTGCCGCATTCTATTGTATTTATTCTTCTTACTTTCCGTCCAAACATAATTTTCACAATGATCTCGACAACAAAGCCATGTTCTAAATTAAGCCTCTGTATTTGATACACGTTTCACTGATCAGTATCCTTTCATACAAGTGACATTTATGACAAGTATTCCAACGTTCCTCCTACAACGTTCAAGGTAATATCTGTTTATGGAAGGATTAGTATTAATATTCATTTAGTGTTGAAATTCATCGTTCAGTCTTGACTTTTAACACGTAGACAATAACGTAACTTCATGGTTAAGGAACAAACTGAAGGTAATAGTGGTAAATTCTACTATTACCTTCTATATACTTTTCATAGACAAATTAGCTAAACAATACGCTTTCAATCATTAACAATAATTTAAATTCGAAGATCTTATATTTTCGGTTTCAGTATCTAAATTGAAAATTTTGAGAGTGTAAAATAATAAGTACCTTATTATTTTACACTCTCAAAATTTACACTCTCAATTCGAATTGTTTTGTTGTACATACCCATTTCATTAGTTTACTAGATGCAATGATAATTTATTTTTGCTCGTACACTTTCATTATCAGTTACTGTGTTGTCATTGATTAAATTAGCCGTGTAGTACACAAGCACCTTTCGACTCCATGCACACAAAAGATAGTTCAAATGGCGATTCGACTTTTTTGTCACACTCACACCTGCACATTCGAAATTATTTTCACACATGCAATAATATTCTATTTTCCAGTTGTTAGGCTCAGAATAAAATCGGCTGCTGGTTTTTGTCGAACCTCAAATGTGAATCATCACGCAAGATGCAACCTCCAATACCTTTGTTTCTAACGACTGATTGGTATTCTTTCTGTCACCAGAATTTCTGTGTTGTTTTAAACCCAGAACCTTGAAGTAACGTAAGAGTATACATTTTAAAGTTTTTTTGATCATTTTATTACTTATCATAAAAGATGTACTCAGAAAATACTTTAATATTCAGGAATTTCAAAATTTAATCTGGTTGTATTGCATTCTGTATGTATAATATTTTGGAAACGAATGGATTCAGTATTTGTTTTCCTTTAGCTGAGATCCCAGTGTTATTGCTATAGTTACTATCTAAGAAGTTTTTTTGGTTTAAAAATACTAACACTGAAATTTACGACGCTAAAACAGTACTTAAAGGTATCAGGCAAAATTAAGTAAACAATAGAATTACCTTGTCTATAAAAATTGTTACTTCATTACACAGAAGCAACAAACTCTATTTAATTGAGTAGGACATTGAAACTTTCACATTTTCTGCTGAGAAAATTTTTTCTTGCATATACTCGTATGAACGAGCCTATATTTTTAAAACTGCGTTTTAAAATTAAAACAACTGCTGGCATTCTTATATTTAATATTTAAAGTACGCAGAGATTTTTAAAGTATACCAAACTATTGATTACGCTGCAAAATAATTAATTTAATTGGACTAAAATAATTACACCAGAAGGAGGAGGGGCGGGACTTAGCCTTCTCGAGCAACCAATCGCAGAGCAGCTTCAAAAGACGCCTAGGTAGAGCTGTACTCGCAAAGCAGGGCAAAAATACGCGTTCGGCAGGAAAGGTAAAGGAGACTACTGTCGAGTAGTCTACTTTAGCTGTGTTTTATTTTATTTGGCCAATGATTTCCATTTTCTCTTTTATAAATGAAAGCTTTTCAATGTTGCATGCTTGGAGAAATCTCTACCAAAAGTGCAATCAAGTTTGTCAGTGTGTTAGGTGTAAAATAAACTCGGGGAAATGTTAAAAACGTTGTTCCACTGCTGAACTATTCAATTTTTTTCAGCATTGTTTAGGAGAACTTACATTTGATATTAATAATATTCACATACGTATTCTTTCCAACCGGTTCGAATTATTACCGTCCTAAAATATTTGAGATTTGTTTCGTTGACCATGAAAATTATTTTTAATGTTCCTTTAGCCTTCATAAACTCAGAATTTGTTGTAATTTTAACGTAAGTAGCAAAAATGAATCTAATGCCTTAAATATACTACAGGGAAAATTTTTTGGCCCCATTAGTCAAAAGGTGAAACAGCTTATGCTAAATTTTCGGCATTTTTTCAATTTGCCAAGTTTTTTCGCTTGTCAAAAATTGAGCTTCGACTCTTTCAAAAACTGACCAATATATTCTGATTACATTTCTATGAACAAAATATAGTTGTTGTAATACTAATGACCCGTTTTACTGCAGCTTCTGGGAAATGGCCTCTTATAAAAATTGAATGATGGGTCAGGTTTCGACTGGAGGATATTAAAATTCTTCTTCCAGATCTTATATGCAGGGTCTACCAAGAAAATATACACACTTCAGGAAAATAACAGCATGTACATATAGATACTTCAATACTAAATTTATTTAGACATTACAATATTATCACAAGTTTTCTTTGACCTTTATAATTCCAGAAGACGTCCAGAGTGTTGAACATTAGCTCACAAACCTATGCGTGTGATGAACCACGGCTTGGGCAACGTTGACCAAAACGTCAAGTGAAATTACAGCATATGCGTTTCAATTTCTCGCTTAAAGGCCGCCAGTGTAGCCAACTTTTTCGATACAAGATATAGTTTAGGGTCATCCATACGTAAAAGCCGCAGACGATTTCATCCTCAGTCATCTAGTGCTAAAACTATTCACAAAACAGGATTTTCTGATTGTGATTATTTATATTATTTGCGTGATATAAGCGTAATTGTAATATTTTTATTGAGATCTTTTAAGACTGCGCTGCAAGCTCGCACTGCCCACCTTGGTTTGATATGCATATTGTGTGGTAGACTTTTATGGCCAAAATGTGAACTGTACGTGTGATTTTTTTAGTTTGTACTGCAGAACCTCGGTTCTCGACCATAATCCGTTTCAAAAGACTGGTTAAGAACCGATTTGGTCAAGTTTCGAAGGTTTTTTCCCATGAGAAATAATGAAAAAAACAAATAATTCGTTCTCGAACCCGAAATAAACATTATTATGTCACTGAAACTATATATATATATATATATATATATATATATATATATATATATATATATATATATATATATATATATATATATATATATATATATATATAGATATAAAAATCATCTATTCTAGTAGTAAATAAGACATTAACTATTAATTCATATAAGAAATGACTTCCTATCTTATTTTGATCGTTACTCTCGAGATTTTCCTTTTAGCGTTATCACTATCAATTGAACTCTTTTTAAGAGGCATGATTGAGGGTTAACCAACACCAAAATGCAAGAAACACAGCAATAACAAGTGGAGAAATGTATATACAGTACTAATGAACGGAGAGATAACTTAGCAACAGCGTGGGTGAATAACGACTAAAACATTCCCGGGGGATGCCACGCTAAACCTCACGGTCTCAGTTGACTTGAGATTCTGAACAAGCTGCGCACCACTCTCGGGGGTTGAGTTCCGAATTTTTGGTCGAAAACAGAGGTAAATTTCACTTGAATTTTATAGTCGAAAACCGATTTGTACGATTACAGAAACGTTTGAGAACCGAGGTTCCACTGTACGAGTATTTTTGCCAGACCCTGTAATATGTCTAGTCTTTTCAAAAAAATATACGGTTGTTACGAAAAAGCAGTCGATTTTTAGGTCATAATTTTGGGGCATATTAGATCAATTTAACTTGTAAGTGAAATAAGAGTCACTAAAATAAAATTCATTCCTTGATATTTTGCTAAAATTATTATAATAAAAAACTATTTGGGACCCAAATGAACACTTCAAGTAACGAATTCATTAGGTCTATTTTACTGTTTGAATTTCAGAAGGGCAATTCAGCAACTTCAACTACAAGATCCTTCAAAGACACTTATGGACATGATGTAGAGACTGAAAAGGTCTGTAGAAGATAGTCTTCCTGTTTCAAAAAGAATGACTTCAGTGTAAAGGACCAACCAAGGAAAGGATCCTCTAAAGAACTCAATTCTGAAAAATTGTAGGTTGTTATTGATGAGAACTTTATTCCCCAATCCGAATTTTATAGTCGGCCATACGGTAATTACCATCGGTTTGAGTCGTTTTTAGTAAGAATTTTCGACGGTAGATATATTAGCAACTATTACCGGTAATCGTGGGTAATTCCAGATAATGAAATATTCGTCAACGATATTGATCGGTCTTTACCGTCTTATTCCTACGGTTTTCCCTAACGTAGGAAAAAGACGATAAAATAATCGTTTTTCTGATTATGTTTTACAGTTCGAAATTGACGAATATACTCGTACGTACTTGATAGCCCCTGTCTAAACAGCATGTCAGGTGAGATTAGGGTATGGTTTTTCAGATGCAAACGAATTGTCAGAAAATATTAGTGATAAGCTCCATATGAGCTAATTTATATTTTAATTATTTTAATATGAACCTCAAAAACTTTAATTCGAAGTTTAAATACATCAATGGCAGGCTGATATGAATATTGAAATATATTTCTTACGAGACAGTCATTCATAAGTGTCAATTTTATATCCTATCTTTCAAATTCCCAAAACAATTAGCTACTATTTATCATTATTGCAAAAAAAATAAATGACAAACGTACAGCTATTATTAACCTGTAGCGATACTACATCGCCCAAAAATACACGTACATAGAATATTCTAGTCAATAAAATCAAGTATAAGAAGTAGTATCTTCATTAGGTCCTGGCATTAGAAATTCTAAAATAATTTAACCGTTAGATAACAGTAAAAGCGTAAATAAAGATTTACCCATTCAAATAATGGCACAACTGTACCAAACATTTTATTAATTTTTTACAAGTAATAGGTAACTCTAAAAGTATCATTCATGCCAGTTTTTATTTTTTAATATTCACAAACGGAAATAAGTTTTGGGTTTCTCAAGCGTTCTGTCGGCAACATCTCGTTCCAACTTCCGTTTCCTTAGGTTATATATAGAGCGACTTCCAGAGCCATTATTCACTGTTCTCAAAATCCGTAATGTGTGTGTCTTAAATAACATTCATAGATCAACGTAAATTTTTACCTCATTAAGTTCCTTAAAACTATATTATAAGTTGTACCCATTCCATGTTTTATTTGGACCTCTTTACATTTTTCATAAAGTTAGAGTTAACTTAACACAGAACCTGTTTGTGTCAATCTCAGAAATAATTTTATCTTGAGAAGCAAGTGACAGTTTTTCCCTGTCACGACTGCCATCTTATAGAATTTCACCACTTAAGCAAGAGAGTTTCTCTCTCTACTGCATAGTTGGGCCACAATATTTTTACAGGCTTTAAAAGATTCAGTCCTATATCCTGCTTACCATTAATTGTTCCCTTCTTTACTGTGAGAGTCTTGAGAAGTCATTTTCATAACACTTCTGAAGAACTAACAATTAAAATCTTGATTGCTCAAAAAACCTTAGTGGATGTTTATGCATCTTCAGGGTTTTCACTTACATTTTTAGAGTTCTCTTCTTTCCTTATGACGAGAGAGTTTACGAGTCCTCGTGCGCTAAATTCCTCGTGAAGGACATCTAGATTAATCACAAAATAACTCCTGTTTTAGTCTTTGAATATTTGTCATGGTCCCTGAAAGAAAAATAATATTAAAGATTTCCTGAATTCTATATATGGCATTGAATATAGAATAGAATAGAATAAGGCAATAGGAACGAGCCGTTTGGCCCATTCTTGGTTCAATACTGAAGTCCCATGCCGTCTAAAGTAAATCCATCAGTCATGCACGTACACCTTAACCACGTAAGTCAATTTAGTCATGTGCACACATATCACTCACGCACAGGCGTTTATATCACGAGCATTTATCTCAATCATACATTAACCTTAAGGAGTTAGGGACATAGTTAATAGGATGTAGTACTGGGGGGATTCGTAATCCAAAATTTATCGAGACGATTTTTGAATGTGTTCACAGTGCCAGCAGAAACTATGTTTTCTGGCAG
>VCRD01002942.1:0-35125 GCA_006783055.1 Trinorchestia longiramus | reverse complement strand
CTTGTTTGTCATGTTTGAGATTTTCAGTGACAATGACACCTAGATCTCTTTGTTGCTGGACTGTTTCAATAGGTATGTTATACATTGTGTGTTGGAAATGCCAATTATTTGCACCAACGTGCATTACTGAACATTTTTCAATGTGAAAGTTCATTTGCCAGGTTTCAGTCCATTGTAGAAGACGGTTGAGGTCTGATTGGATAGTTGCTTTGTCCCTTTCGGTGAATGCTCTGTGACAGAGTTTCGGTCATCGGCGAATTTGTTGATTTTACTGATGATTCCGACATCAAGATCGTTGATATAGATGATGAAGAGGAGCGGGCCTAAAACGGTCCCTTGAGGGACTCCTGATGTTACAAGCGCTGTATCACTTGTTTCATCGTGAATCACTACGCGTTGAGTTTGACCTGTGAGCCAGTTTCGCATCCATCGGGAGTAGTTGCCTCGTATTCCATGCACTTCCACTTTGGCCATGAGTCTTTCGTGGGGGACTTTGTCGAAGGCTTTTTGAAAGTGAGTGTTGAAAGTGAGTGTGTGAGTGTTAAGTCACATACTATTCTGTGACTGCCTTGCATCTGTGACTCTTTCCATTGTTTGGATATAAAAAGTGAAAAGAAGTTCATTTGGGATATAATGGATTAATATTCTTTTACAAACTCTTGATAAAAATTCCCATCTCATAGGAGTTCTCTAGATATTAGCTTTTGTTTTTTTGGTGAATGATTTTTGCACAGCTGCTTCTTTAAATATTACCAACGTTGCCGTTTCAAAAGGCTGCGTAATTAGAACAGTTCAATATTTTTACATCACCTTGGGTGATTCTTACTGAGGAGGTAAAGTGGTTTTAATTTGACTGACTATGACTATGGTAATTACCCGTAAACTCATCTCACGTGTTAATGTAGAACCTTCAATTTAGTCATTTATTAGTGCTAACCTTTACATTTTTGTAGGTTGTTTTTGCCATCCCTTCATTCATTTGATCCCTTGTCAGCAAATATAAATTATATCATGCCTGTGACTCTAAGTTGATAAAAAGACTTAACCACCTACAACAGTGCATGTTTTTGAGATGCATTTGTTAAAAGCAGTATCCTGCCTTTTTATATTTCTGTTAATGTATTGTCATGTGAAATACAATGTATTGCACCTGTATAATAAGCACTGCCACCTCTACCTATTAATTAACTGAGCTTATTCAGAGGTTAAATATTCTCTCAGGTAAATTCTGTGAGTAGTAAAATGTCTAACTAAAAAACAAAGACACCCATCTCATTGGTGGAAATGAATGGACCTTGGACCAGAATAACTGGGCAGCAGGCTGAAGTCTGCAATCTGAAGGCTCAATTGGCAGACCTCATATGGTTTAGTAATTGCAAATGAGTGGCGGTGATGAGGTTGTTACCGAGCATCATGGGGTTTGCTCACCCCTATAAATCTGTGCAGGCATTCTACAGCCCTGCCCTGACTGCGTGCCTACTCACTGACTTACATCTGAGTGGAAGTTCACTGGGAACTCACTACTTTGCTACTCCCTGTATCTCTGGTATACTGCTGCTGCAACCAACTCATGGTGGCGACAATCCGGTGGTTCATCATCGTTGACGGAAACTCTGAAGATTTGGCCGCTTTCCTTGGGGCCGTTATATACATGCAGAAAATAGAGCTGAGTACTAAAACTCAATTTTTCTTTCAGTTCTCATCGAGTAGGGGCTATAACGCAGGCTATTACAAACTCATATAAAATTAAAATTCGCCCTCTGGTTGGCAGAATCCCAGCCTTGACCCAGAAGGGGACAGACCTCCATCTGCTGGGCAAACAAAACCACAGATAGTCAAGTTGCTCAAAACACTAAAATCAACCGTCTATCACACTCTGTCTAGATTCAAAGAACTGGGAACCACTGAAGATCATTCTCGAAGTGGTGCCCTCGAACGTCTCTCACCGCAAAGAATATCAAAGCAGTCAGAGGAACGGCAGGTGAAACCCAAAGAGTTGGGGCAACCCAGTCCCTGAAAATTTCGAGATAGCTTTGAAAATAATAATTATTATTTGTTCTTAAATTTTGAAATATTCCTAAAAAATTATTTTTCCATGAGTTTTGAAATGTTCTTGAAAAATTGTATTGTGCACCTGGATTTTGAAAAAGTAAAAATTGTGAGTTATCAAAAGCAAGCATGGGCAGTTAATGCCATTTGCAGCATATTATGAATGCGCAATGCGTGACTCTTGATTTTTTTCTACCACTTTTGAGTATATGTAAAATAGAGTAAAATCATGTTAATAGTTAGGCAGCTAACAGATTTCTATATTTGTAGACAAATGTTTCTCATATGCTTATTATGCATAGTTAAATGAGGGAATTCACCTGAGCATTCGGGGTAGGAGCATGACTTACTGAGGGTTTTGCACCTCTCTGGACCAGAGCTTCTTTCGTCGTTGTGACGTGTGATGCAGTATTACTGTTTTCAGTATGTGTGAATAATATGCATAAAATGTTTTATGTGTAACAAGCCACTGAGTTAAATGAAGCCATTGTGTCTTCCAGCATAAAGCTTAAACTGGAACATTCAGTTCGAAGGATGCTGAACGGAACTTGTTTAGAAAGCCAAGGAGGAAAATAATCTCCCTCTTATTAGTGCGTCCAATTCATTGAGAGTCAAAGCTGCAGAAAAAATTAATAAGAAGCTGATTTAATGAGTGTTCTGCAAGACAAGTTAAAAAAGACTTACCAGCGTAAATATGCACTGAATTATGGTGTTTGTAATTTTTTGTTAGCAGTATTATATAATACGTAGTCTGTAGATGTTGCGTTATTTTTAGTTTATTAAATTGATGTGCTGCCATTCGTAGTGGTTTCACAGCAATAGGTGTATGAGTGTATGTGTTGTAACCTTATTATTATCACTCTCCAGTCCCAACCGTCAGACATCTCTTATCTCCGAGCAGATATTGAATATCTTTATCTTACTCGGAGTGAGCTCCTGAGGGAGTAAGGGACCGTCGAGGAACACATCAGGAGAAAAGGCAATTATAGGCAGGATGAGTTTAATAATTTGTATTTAACATTTGGATATGATATAAGTTGATTCTTCTTTGTACACGTCTTGTCGGCAGGGCGCAGGGACGTATAGAGTTTGAGCCCGTAGCGAGTTGGTAACGTACACTTCTTGTTAGTGCGTGAGTTGTTTGAGCCCCATCCTGTCCGCAGACAGGATGGCTGATTTCTGCTTTCTTCTGCTCTGCTGTTTATTGTGTATTGAGTTGTTCAGGCGATGAGAGCTCTTGGTGGAGATGTTGAGTTTGGAAGTTCTTGGTGGAGAGTGGGTGACGCTGAGCGTTGTCGCCTCATTATATAGGGTCGTTGGCTGGGCACTGCTGCCTGAGCGTGACCGCTCATTGGCTAATGACAGCTAGCCTCGATCGGGATTCACTTCTTTTGTCCCGACAGTTAGCTTCGTCGTGACGCTCGCTTTTAGTGGAGCCATGCGAATCACTACATATGTATTGGAATGTGATAATGATGTATGTAACCTGTAAATAGCCATATCCCATCCAATCAATGAGTGACACTTAAGTTGTGGCTTTTTAATTTGTTGATTTTCCTTATTAGAGCTATTTCTATACATTGCTCATGGTTTAAATAATGGAATCCTTCCGTTTTGCCTTATTTTTAAAAGTACTGAATTTAATACATACTTTGCTTTGCAAATAATGGCATACCACTAGGGCCTACTTGTAGAAAATTCTTGATTTAATATATTGGTATATTGTTGCGTAGGTATCACTCATTGGCCAGCCGGCTGGTAGGGGCACAACAACAAAAATGTAGCAATACATACCGATCTGAATCCCGAATTGGTAATTATTTTGATTTATATAATTAGATACTATCTCGCTACCTATATCTGCTAGAAAACTTGGTCACCTCTGATCCAAGAAAAACTATTAAAGTTATGGTGACATGCATATTATTGTTTTATAGGATTCATTTACAGTAAATTTGTGTTCTTGAATTTTATTTTCAATTTTGTGTGACAACCCTGTGTGGAGTGTGGATCTTGGTGTGTAGATGTAGGTGAGGAGTGTAAGAGAAGTGAGTCATGGTTGTACTCTCTCCAACTGTTTTGCTTATATACAGAATAATTAGCTGTTAACCTGAGAATGACTGGTTTGCGACTAAAAGTTGGAGAGAATAAATTGAGTTGTTTGCTGTATGCTGATGACATTGTTGTGTTTAGTGAATCCGAGCAAGAACTACAAGGGATGCTTGAGATTGTGAATGGATACAGTAAAGATTTCTAGGTAAAATATGGGGTAGACAGAAATAAAAGTATGGTTTTAAATAGTGATCAGACTCACAGAGACAGAATGGAATATTGGAGAAGTTAAAATGGGCAGAACTAAAGAATATAGATACCTAAGATGTACGTTAAGTGAAGATGGATGTGTAAAAGCAAAAGTCGATAAAGTGGTGAAAGTTATGCAGTGGTGGGAAAGACTAAGCAATGTGGCTAAGTACAGTAGAAGTCTTTTTCACCGGCACCAATGGAACTTTGCATTTGCCGGTTAATATCACTCAAGTAACCACAAACAGTTCATAGACATGCTAGACATAAAAGGAAAACAATATTAATTACTTAAAGCAGTTAACGAAGAAAAAACATAGTGAATAAACATATAAAGCTTCACCAGCAGGCACCGGTTTGAAGGAATTCTACTGTATAGAGCAACCGAGTATAAATATGGAAGTGCCACCGTGGTCGAGTGGTCACCGTGGTCGAGTGGTCTGCAGCCTGTGTTTGGTATGAGGTCTCTGCTTCGGGCAGAAAGACCGCGGGTTCGAAACCCGGCAATGAATACGAGCTGTTTCTCGTTTCGCGCCGCGAGCTTCAATCCCAGGATCGTCGCATGGAGCTCACCATCATCCTTACTCTAAGAATGTTAACCTTAAGAATATGAAAAAACAATGTACTAATGTCTATGTACTGTGTACTTGATTGGAAATAAAGTTGTTTTTGTTTGTTTGGTTGGCTGTTCTTAGTGTAATGTATGGTATGGATGTTATGGCATAGATATTATGGTATGGATTGGAGGAAACCTTGAAAAGTTTGATGTACTGTAGAATAGGGTGACATGTTTAGCATTAGGCGCTCCAAAATTGATGTCTGTAGACACTATCAGGGAGTTTCTAGAGTTGAGTCTGTTTTCTAAAATAATTATAGAGGATGTGTTGAATTATAAGGTGAGAATTGAACGAATGGAGAATAAAAGGTTGTTTAAACAAATTTTTGAATAGAATCTGAGTGAACGTTAAAAGGAAAAAAATTACTGGAGGTATGCAAGGAAGCTGAAGATTCAGAATAGTATTTGTGTCAAAATTGCGAGACTTATGGATGACTGGTTGTTAAAAAATAATGAAGGTGGAAGACTGCAGTGGGATTGCAAAAACTGGAAATAGAAAATGGAACAACTAACAAAAGAGTATGGTTTGAACAAAAAATAAATTGAATATTTTTTCAGACTCATGACGCATATGTGTTGATAGTTATTTTCTGATAAACCTTTGCTAACTCACTACATCTAATCTACAATGTCTTCACGAAAGCGCAAATTATTTTCTGGATTGTCTAGGCTGCAGAAGTATCGGTAGATTGTTGAAAGAGTTTTTTAGGAAGATTGTTCACAATCTAGTGATGACAGACATGAATTAGCTTGTCCTACTTTTCCAGATGAACATAGTTCTGACTCCAAACCTTATACTAGCAATGAATGTATTTCAGAATTGTCCCATAATGTTACCGAAGGAAACTGATCAAAGCTGTCCAGTGATGCACTTCATGATGGTAACTCAGACTTGTTCAGTGAATATTCTACTCCAATGAACAGTCAAAATTCGATACCTGATTTCTGACTTCATTGAGTTAATCAATGAAACGCTAGAGCAGAGATGTCCAAACTTTTTTAGTTGGGAGCCAAATACAGAAAAATGAACAAAGGGCTGTGCCGTACACCATAGGTAACGTGTCAACACATGAAAACTGCGTGTATTTTTAACTCCCCTATAATGTGAAGAACACTGCTATCAGTGGGAGCAGTGTGGCTGTCCTTTGGAATGAAGGATGGCTGACAAGTCAGGAGAAAGTTTGGTGATTGAGACACGAAGTACTTCACAGAGATGACTATCTGTCATTTTGATTCTCAGTCTGATTTTGTTCTGATTTAGGAGAGACAATGATTGTTCACATATGTATGTTGAGCCGAACAAGCAGACTTTACTTCAGAGAGCGTGGGGAAATGCGCAGAATTGAAGGGTGGACAGCATTAGTGGACTACTTGCATTTTTCCCCGTGGAAAATATAAAGTAGACTACTGGATTGTAGTCGCCTCTGTCATCGCTGCGTCAGCGACAGCACGGGACAGCTAAAGTAGACTACTCGATAGTAGTCTCCTTTACCTATCCTGCTGAACTCGTATTTTTGCCCTGCTTTGCGAGCACAGCTCTACCTAGGCGTCTTTTAAAGCTGCTCTGCGATTGGTTGCTCGAGGGGACTAGGTTTCGTCTCTCTTCCTTCTGGTGTAATTATTTTAGTCCAAATAAATTAATTATTTTGCTGATCAATCAATAATTTGGTATACTTTAATTATTTCTGTGTACCTTGTATATTAAATGTAAGAATGCCAGCACTTATTTTAATTTTAAAACGCAGTTTTAAAAAAATACGCTCGTTCAAACGAGTATATGCAGGAAAAAATTTTATCGGTAGAAAATGTGAATGTTTCAATGTTGTACTCAATTAAATAGGGTTTGTTGCTTCTGTTTAATGAAGCATCAGTTTTTAAAGACGAGGTAATTCTATTATTTACTTAATTTCGCCTTATACCTTTAAGTACTGTCTTACCGTCGTAAGTTTCAGCGATAGTATTTTCAAACAAACCAGAAAATCTTCTTTGATAGTAATTATAGCAATGTTAACATTGGGATCTCAGCTAAAGGAAAACAAATACTGAAGCTATTCGTTTCCAAAAATGTTGATACATACAGAATGTAATACAACCCGAATAAATTTTGAAATTCCTGAATATTACAGTATTTTTTGAATACATCTATTATGATAAGTAATTCAATGATCGAGGAAAACTTTAAAATATATACTCCGACGTTACTTTAAGGTTCTGAGTTTAAAACAATTCAGAAATTCTGGTGACAGAAAGAACACCAATGAGTCGTTAAAAACCCCGTGGAGATTGCATCTTGCTTGGTTATTCACATTTGAGGTTCGACAAAAAAACAATAGCCTATCTTATTCAGAGCCTAACAATCGGAAAATAGATTATCATTGCGTGCGTGAAAATACTTTCTAATGTGCAGGTGTCGAATCGCAAAGAAAGTCGTATCGCTTATTTGAACTAATTTTGTGTGCGTAGAGTCGAAAGGTGCTTGTGTACTACACGGCTAATTTAAACAATGACAACAAAATAACTGATCATGTTGAAAGCGTACGAACAGAAATAAATTATCATTGCATCTAATAAACTAATAACATGGGTGTGTACAACAAAATAATTCGAATTACTCAGTACCTTATTATTTTATGGTTTTAAATTTTCGATATAGATATTGGAACCGAAAATATAAGATCTTCGAATTTGAATTATTGTTAATGATTGAAAGCGTATTGTTTAGCTAATTTATCTATAAAAATTATGTAGAAAGTAATAGTGGAATTTACCACCATTACCTTCAGTTTGTTCCTTTACTATGAAGTTACGTTATTCTCTACGTGTTAAATGTCGAGACTGAATGGTGAATTTCAACACTGAATGAGTATTAATACTATTTCTCGCAGAAACAGATATTACCTTGAAGGTTGTAGTAGGAAAGTTGGAATATGTGCCATAAATGCCCCTTGTATGTGAGGATACTGATCCGTGAAATGTGTATCAAATACAAAAGCTTTATTTAGAACCTGGCTTGGTTGTCGAGATCATTCTGAAAATTGTGTCTCGACGGAGGGTAAGAAGAATAAATCGCATTACCCGGGGAATGTATTTGTTTTTCGTGACCCGAACTTTTTCACTGATGCGCCTTATTACCTGTAAACTTTCTCCTCACCATTCATCAATGGTCATGTTTTCTCAGCGATGCGTAAGAGCAGAGGTTTTACTTTGTTGGGTGCAGTAACGTTATTGCTTAAAAGCAAGGTTACTGTATCCCTACTAACTTAAAATTGAGGAAACTCATTATCAGTAAAATATGAAAGCACTGGCAATTTCACCCACAGCAGTTCTGACTCATCCCTGGTGAAACATTGCTGAGGTTTTTAATTTTTGTTATTAACTTATACAGCGTAATTGCACTATAAATTTTAAGGCCGGTTACTTTGGGATTTCTATTAAATGTAATTACCATTAATAACTGAAGATTCACTCTCAATATTCTTTTCCACCTCCAGATGGTGGAATATGGACACAATTTTTTATGAAAATTTAACTCTGTGGAACGTATTTCTCCTGGTCAAACGTATCCATGTGTTTAGAAGTATTTCATTGTCGTGACTGCGTTGCAAGACACACATTTCGCCATGTAATGTTTGAGGACACATTCAACAAATTTCTCGAGTTTTTAACTGTTTCCCCTGCTTAACATCAGCCGACATGGGAAGTTGGACCAGACTAATAACTTGACGAAATGATATACTACTGAGAATTCTAGTCATAATTTTCAATTTATAATAAGCAAAACTTGTCATTTCACATATTTTAACTGTAGACGCTTGTTTTTAAGGCTATTGTCACTAGTCAGAGCTATTATGTCACCAGGTAGAAATTTAAAACTTTTGAATAGATTTGCTTTCTGCAAGTTATTTGTATTTTTCCTTCATAAAAAATCCAGGGCAAGATGAAAAAAGGTAAAGAATCAATTTGCACGAAGGAAAAAATCTTTGCTCACAGGTATAATTGGCGTTTGCGAAAATAACATTCTTTTCATATAGTTGGAGTATGCAGCATGCATTTATTTGAATCATTCAATCCGAGGACATGTTATTGAAAGGTTAAGATAAAAAAACAAGCGGGATGCGTCTTTTTAAAGCAATCTGCGCAGCGTACATTATCAGGTAAAAAACTACTGCCGGCAACTGCTGAATGACAATAAACTTCATTCAAAAAATACTTCGGTCAAGATGAACATATCACATTAAAATTAATAATTAACTTATTTACATACTTGGCCATCGAACAGAGAAAAAGTCATAACCGTCCTTCATACACATGTATTTCTACGTGATGAAACGCACATTTTACGTTCCAAGTTAATTCATAGTTTGTTATTGTTTAACTTAAAATTATAAAAATAAATCCAACTGATGTCACAAGGAAAAGACAGGGCAAACAAAGAATACCAATGTGATTATAAAAGTTACTGCACTTTTAAGTGTTAATACTATAGGTGGATTTTACATCTTGATAAGGTACACATTATTATACATAAAAACGAAGTCCCTATTATCGCCACAGTACACACTGGCAAGGACCTCACCACCGATCCCATACAAACACACACGAACTTCAAAAAGTTAACTGGGAAAGGTTTAACAAACAAACAGAACAACTTTTCGCAGCCCTCAACACCCACCCCATAAATGACATAAGTCAAAAGGTAGCAGAATTCAACTCTATCATCACAAAAGCTTACCAAAAACTCATTCCAAAAGGTAACAGAAAGCACTATAACCCAAACTTCACACATGAAGTACATGCATATAGACTAATCAGAAAACGTAACAATCTCAGAAATACACTCACTCCGCACACTTACCAAACCACACGACACATCAAGGATCTGAACGAACAAATCAGAGGAAAAATTACTAAAAAGCAAACAGAAAACTGGAAAAATTTAATCGAATCACTAGATCACAAGACAAACTCTAGCAAACTATAAAACCATTAGAAACATAATAAATCCCTACACAAACACCTCCCAAACACATGTATTAATCCCCACTGACGTGAACATACTCTTAAGACGGAAACAAGCAGATATACTCATACACCATTACGCTAGCATTAGCAAGGTACGCACCACAATCGCAGACCAGCACCTCCAAAGACTCAATCACGAATACATTCTTGACAACAGCACTACACGCACAAACCCCCAAATAGTTTCACACATACACATCTCAAACAAATAGTTTTGTTAAATTCTATCTCTAGGACATCAATTTCGTAATTTATCTAAATGATTCATTTAATACGTCTATTAAGCGCATGTTTAACCTGAATTTGGTACATAGAAGAAATAAGTCACCAAAACGGGACTTTTTATTTTCAGCCATAAATAGCAGAAATAATTTAACTTTGATTATACAGCAAACAAGTGTATTGGATATATTCCTTTTTAGGTTTCAATACTATATCAATACACACATTTTGCGCGGCACTAAGATGTCAGTGAAGCGATGTAAACGTGAAAAGAGCTACGCTCATGTCGGTGTTTCAATGCACATGAACGGGAGTTCGTATACATGTACGTATGATGTTCACACGCCGTGTGCATCAAGTACAGGTACAGACAGAGCACAGGCTTCGTTGTGTAGTTCGGTTGAAGTATTGCCGGTAACTGCTGGATTTTTGAGCCCCGATCTAGGTAAAACGAACAACTGAAATATGTATCTAGTTATCTATGCATGGTATATAGTGAATTAATACACTATACTACATGCATGTATAATAATTTACATATATAAACCGCAAACTACACTATGAACTGGGTTTAAGAACCAAGCAGTGGCACTCAGGAATTTCCGAGATGGTAACACCTTGCTTCGGAGCTAAACACATTCAACCATTGTCTCTACTTGACTGCAAAATGTATAAGCACTAGATTTAGCTCTAAGCTGGACTATGAGGAAAATTTCACTTAAACTAATATTAACTAATATTAAACTGTTGACTATCAATAAAGAGGAATATACATGCGTTTTGGGCAGTTACTCCGTAATAATTACGGCAGAGGTGGATAAATTTGTTTAGTTGCAGAAACACAAACTCAGTCACAGTTCGTCTGACGTTCAGTTCCACGCCCTCCAGCCGGGTTGAACATAGTTTCTGTTGCATAAGAATCTGACTGCTCTTTCAGACTGCTCTGTAAGCCTTCTGTTAACATGTTCATTAATTAGGATGCCTTTCAGCATAGTATTTTGTCATGTTAATAGTAAATTAATATTAAATCATTAATATTATTCATTTTTCCCCAACACGTTGAGTGGGATTACTTAGCCGGTGCAAATCTTCACATCGTGCAGTCATTGTCACTAGAAGCACTCTAAAATTTACAGAACCTAATCTAAGTGGCCCACCGTTGGGGTCACACCGCCACAGCGCCTATCGATGTATCGAGGGGTTTTAGAAAAAATTTAAGTCATGTTTACGTTACAATTACGCGGTAAATACGTCCAATATAAATTCACACTAGCTTAGTTGTAGGAGTACTAACTGTACTCTATCGATGGGCGGTAATATATTTTGACCGCTCTAGCTAGTCCCAGTGATGAGTGGTGCCGAGATTGGATGATTTTTTTTGTTAGATACGGCTGTGTTCGAACTGGTGGCTTGGACACTGGCTAGGATTTTGATTTTCGCCCGCTCACCTCTCCTACTTGTCGCTCTGTGCGCGATAGTGAGCAAGTGGTTGGCAGGCATTCGAACACATGCGATTCACTTTCAATGTCGTGGTCGAGTGGTCTGCGGCCTGTGTTTGGTATCAGGTCTCTGCTTCAGGCAGACAGACCGCGGGTTCGAAACCCGGCAATGAATACGAGCTGTTTCTCGTTTCGTGCCGTGAGCTCGCACTTATCGGTAAGCCCTCAACTCCCCGCACATGGACACATCCCAGGATCGTCGCATGGAGCCCACCATCATCTTTACTCTAAGAATGTTAACCTTAAGAATTTGAAAAACCAATGTACCAGTGTCTATGTACTGTGTACTTGATTGGAAATAAAGTTGTTTGTTTGTTTTTGTTTCTTCCATTTCGGAAGCTATGCTAAAAAGAAACTGAGTCACCCCCCCTCATCATGTGGGAAAGGGTAGGGGGAAGGTATGGGTAGCAATGACAGGGAAGAATGTGGGTTTCCACAATAAAGTCAGGTCTGTATGCAATGAAGGTATAACCTTCACTCATTGCATGATTCATTGGGAGGGGCTAGAAACGACGAAAAATTAACGAAGAATTGTGTGCAGGGTGAGAAGATTCAGTTAATATAATTAATTACATTAAAACCCGTGCTCCTAATACTCTTCTCTTTACAAATTTGTGCAAAGAAATGGGTTCAAATTTTGAATCCCAGCTGCTTCAGACTGACAGACTGAGGTCGGGCTTTATGAATGCTGATCGCTTTAAAAAAATTAAGTCATGTTATTTTTATCTGGTAACGACTCATATTTGGTGAAACATTTCCAAAACGAAAATTGGCTTTCCAAACTTTGTTATTTATCAGATATTCTTGACAAGCTTAATGACCTCAATATATCATTACAAGGCAAAAATACAAATGTTCATACATTAACTTCAAAAATTCAAGCTTTCTTGACAAAAGCTAATGTACGGTTGATGAATGTAAAACGTAACTCATTTGAGTTATTTCGATGTCTGGAAGAGTTCATCACAGACAACTAACCACATTTTGAAATAATCAAATCAATTATAATTAAGAATTTGGTAAGCTTAGGGGAAAATTTTAAACGATATTTACTTCAAGAATCAGACATGAGTCGATTTGATTGGATCCAAAATCCATTTAATACCGAAGTCGAAAAAGTGTCATCTCACACTCAAGGCACAAGAAGAATTTGCAGAACTTTCTTGATTCTTCTCTAAAAACTGTGTTTGCTAAAATAAGTCTAAATTCGTTTTGTGTTGGCATCAAATTTGAATATCCAAACTTGTCACGACTTGCAATGGATACTCTTCTAACTTTCGCGTCAACATATTTATGTGAAAGGGCTTTTTAGGCATTAACTAATCTCAAAACAAAACATCGATCTAGTTTAGTATATATTGAAACTGTATTCAAACCAACATTAACAAAAATCGAGCCTAGATTTGACCTGTGTAAGAAAATGCAGGCGCTTCAATACCATTAATTAAAAATAAGTGACATTTTTTAATGCCACTAATGGTATCTATGGCTTTCTTGGTTCTACTGTATAAATACACACATTTTAAATGTTTTTTTGTACTGTATACCCGATTTCTTTACATACATTAAATTTTTCTCATATATATATTTTATTCTTTATTTTTTTAAAGTTAAAGGGTCGTACAAAATAAAATCTTTGAAAGGTGGTCGCGGCGGTTAAAAGTTTGAAGACTACTGGGTCAAATAACGGTCGGACATCAGTTTAAAGCCATTCTCTGATAGGACCTTGGGGCTAGAATGGATTTTTCGACATTTGTAAACGAGTTTTCTAACTCTTGTGAATGGGGTCTTACTGACTACTGTGTATGGTCCTTCTCACAATTTTTAAGTTTAATAACCCTTGTATTTTAATGTTCCATTTTACCTCCTTATTGAGTCTATGAACCCCTGGCACATAGCCTCACGCACAGACCTGCTAAGTGTCGGTTTTGCTCTACGAAGCTATACATTCAGGCTTCGTCTTCTAGCGCAGCTAACTAAAGATCTAAAAAATCAGGGTAGCAGATGAAAATCTCCGCCCACAACGGAGTCTCTTCAGTCTTCGCTTGCATGCGCACAGCAGGGTGCAAGATTTCACCAAAATCTTGAGACAATCGAAGAACACTATCACGGACGATAGGATACGCATAGGACGACGGATTGATAATAGAATTAATAAAACAACTGTACCACCGAAGTTAATAATTTATGAATGCTCCATAAAACAAGATTCCGAAACTAATGCTCATTTTATTTATGGTTTCACTTGCACTATTTTGAAAAAAGTTTTGAACGCGTATTAGGTTTTGTCCATGAATTTCTACATTCGTGACAATAAACTGTTTACAGTCTTTGTTTTATTAAATGATTCGTGTGAGCAATGTAAAATGGGTCGATGCATATATCGTGAAAAATGGATGTTGTAAAGAAAATGGACGGAATACCTGAAATTAGCACTCGAAATATACGCTATAACAGCTCAAAAACTATCGCCACCGAAACAAATGTTGGCCTGTGTATTTAGTGAATAATTTAGGCCATATAGAGTAACCACTCACTTAAAATTTGCTTTCAAATTCTATATTTACGACTTAAGCTGATTAAATTGAAAAATGATGTTGGATATCCATTGTTTCACGGGATACATTTTTGTTGAATAAATTTTGAATCTCCTAGAAGGTCATAGTTACAGCTTGAATGTGAAACATTTTTCCATTTGGCTTAAGGTAAAAAATTATGATCCCTAAATCATTGGTGCCAGGTAATTTGAAGTAGGCACTTAAAAGAAGGCCGAGTTAAAACAAGAGGAGTTATTTGATGCAAATAGCGACCGAAGTTGAATTTCTTCATCAAAATCACGCACGTGAGTTTCAAATTGGACGTGAATTGATTTCCGGTTGGTAATACTAGAGTCATACATGAAACTTGGCATCATTTGTTAATGGCGTGGAAAATTCAAGTACAGTAAGACCGGCAAAACTGCAGATTTCAAAACTATGAAACTTCAAAACTGCGATTTTGATTTAGAAACTGCGCTTCCAAAAATGTGCTAGTCGATGTACAGCTGTTTTACCGCCGACAGCTTCTCAAAAGTAAACAAAGCAAAAGTATGTAGCTAAGCAATCGTAGTACATATTTAGTTCTATAGAGTAAATCCTTATATATGGAGCGTAAACCTAAAGAAAGATGTGCAATGAAGAAAGGAGCTGGTGTTACGAAGTAAAAACGATTAAGTATAGACAAAAAATTAAAAGTTATTGAAAAGTTTAAAGCTTGAATGAAAGTAATGGCGATTTCTTGTAAAACTGGAGTTCGTGAATCCACCATTAGACTCAATATTCAAAATAAAGATAAAATTGAGGGGTATGCCAGACACGTACCTAATGCAGTATCGCAAAGTAGAAAAAGTTGCAAAGAAGAGATGATTGCTGTTACTGAATCTATGCCATACCAAAGGGTTCAAAGCCAAAGAGAGAATGACGTACAACTGAATCGACACCTTATTCAGATAAAAGCTCTGTCTGACAGAAGCTAACGCTCCTGAAGAATATTTAGAAATGGAAAGCAGGAATATTGGAGAAAATGATAATTGTAGAGCGTTAGCTGAGTTTAATGAACTTGCAACTAAACTTCAGGAGAAGGCATCAGAAGTAGAAAGGGATTCCAAGAGGCTAAAATTATTCCAGCGATCTATTGACGCACAAATGAGCTATTATAGAAAAGAATAAATAGCTTATCTATATATTCTAGTTTATTTACATTTTCATATATACATATTACTATGTAACTGTATCCGAGACGTATAATTTCAGTTAAATCTACTTTCATATCATGTTTGTAAAAATATATATTATATTGTAACATCTACGCTTTATGTATTCAGTAGTTTCACATATAAACAGAAAGTATTATTATTTTCGATTATCCTAAACATCCATTCAGTTTTTTACAAGAAGAAATTTCTGAAAACTCTAGCAATTTGCATTGGTGTACGCAAATAACAGAGTTACAGTCTTTTCAATTTTTCTGTAATTATGAATAAGTTTCACCTGCATTCGGTTTTCCTTGATGTGTCTTCAAAACTGCGCAGCATGTTCGTGATGAGTTAGGGTAGTTTTGCAGGTATTACTGTAAATTTTAGATTTCAAAGAAGAAATTAGGCTTCAATAAATATGTGATTCATATACCAAGAGTGTATACAATTAATTATCTATTTCTAGCAAGATCATTTAGTAATAGTAATAGAATGATGCGATAGGAACGAGCCTTTTGGCTCTTTCTTAGGTTGGTACCCAAGTCCCTGGCCGTAAAATCATTCTATCCGTCAATGGTGATGCACAAAAAGACCAGGGCACTAGAGTCTCGAACTCGCGTCTTTCTCATCGCAAGCGGATTCGCTCACCAGTCGACCATATAGGTGCTTATTCTAGGAGAAAATAACATGCATAAAAGTAGTCAATAATAGAATCTCAAAAAAAGATTATGCCGCGAGTTGAACGCCAAGTATCAGGTTGCAACGAAAGTTCAGTCAAGTTTTGGAACGAAAGTTCTGTCCATTTTTTGGTTGGAATAAAAATTCAGCGAAACCAAGATTTATTTTATCATTGGCATAGTCACCATTGTCACTAATGACTTTTTTCCACCTTTCTATAAGCTTTTTGATACCTCTGTCATAGAATTCATTTGGTTTTGACTCAAAAACTCAAAACTCAAAAACTTTCAACCTCTTCTCTTGAAGTAAGCATTTGACCTGAATGATGATTCTGTAGGCGCTTAAAGAGATTTTAATCTGTTGGAGCAAGATCGAGAGAACATGGTGGGTGAATCAAAACTTCCCAACCAAACTTTTCTATGAGATTCTTCGTCCCTCTTGAAGTGTGGGGTCTGGCATTGTCATGTTGCTGGATCACTCCTCTTCTGTTTACCGACGAATGTCGTTTTTTCTTTAGAACAGTCTTCAAACGGCATAGCTTTTGGCAGTACACTGTACAAGTTATGGTTTGATTGCCACCTTACAGCTCATAATGTTAGCCACACGCAGAAATTTTTTCAGCTGCAGACTACGTCGAAGCTGTGGAATAAGGTTGGAATTACGGCCGAGCCACTGTCTTTTACGTTTAACATAATTGTACGGTATCCATTTCTCATCTCCAGTAACGATTCTATCTAAGAATTGGGTTCTAAATTGAACATAACGTAGTCAGATAACAGTTCACACGTTTTTGGAAATTGTTCTCAGAAAGATCGTGTGAAATTCATTTTCCAGCCTTGGAGTTTAGCAATTCTTATTATTTCATGATATATCGTCATGCAGCTCACGTTAAACTTCTTGCTCATTGTTCTAGTTGTTTCGAAAGGATCATCAATGGCAGCCAGCAATGGTTTCTTCATAACTGAGTCTTTTTGAGCATTATTTTCTTAGCTCGTTCTTAAGACTAAAGGCTTCGTTTTTGAAACGTGAAACCATCTTCTACAACTCCTTTCGGTTAACAAATGATTTCCGTATGTGTTCATGAGCGATCTTGCTGCTGGACTTGCTGCACTGCCCTTTTGAAATTCATGTTGCAAAATATGCCTGATATGCTTATTGCTTGGAGTGTGAATTTGGGTCAATAATATGTATTATAATAATTATCACAAAATTTGAAAGTGTAAATATTTAAGCGATTTTGATAGCCACACATATATACGATTAATATAATCGTACACTAAAATTATAAATCAAGAAACGGATAAAACTTACGTTAAGACCCTATAGTAACCTAATCTGATGTATTACAAACTGTAAAGCAAGTTTTTAGGGAACGAGTTATTTTTCTGTTGTAATAATTTCGTGAGTGATGTTCTTCAAAGGAAGTGATACGATCGTCTCCGTAGCTTGCAGATTTATTCATGAACACGATCAAAATTAGAACAGAAATTAGGGCCGAGATCGAAGACCAAAACTGAGAACTTGAAATTCGTAAAACCGAAGCTGGAACTGATACTGAATTGAGACCGAAACTGAAACCTGAAACTGAAATTGAAACCTGCCCGAGTAAGGACCAACAAGTAACTCGAAATGAATACAGAATTTAGCAAGAAAAATCAATAGCACAAGGCAACTTTATATCAACTGTTGAGTAAAACATTAAAGCATCGTACCTAATTAACTGGCTGCTAAAGGGAACACAAAACGAGATATCGATAGGCAGCTTCTACCCGAGGCCATGAAATTAAATAACCGTATCAAAATGGCTGGCCGATCTTTCGGTATGCTCGTCATAAAATACCCGAACGTAGAGACTTGAGTGAGACGAAATTAGACAATGAATTTCATAGCTGATGCAATAGTTATTATTCAAAATGTTCTATGATGGGATTATTTATAAATCTCAGAGTAACACGAATCAAAGCACGAACACTTCAAACACAATTCAAATCTCTTGAATGAAAACATAAGCACAATGAAATGAGATGTTTGCCATACAATCTCAAGTACGCATGGTATCAAAACTGCTTCAAAAAGGAAATCTTAAACCTGCAGGGAAACATCTAGGCTCAGCAAAAAGACAAGCTCAAAGAATATCTAGTACGTGTGTGAAATGCAAAACTCTCTAACACATTGTAAATAGAAACTTACCCGTCAGAGAGACTGAAAGCGCGAATAAAATTACTGTTCACTGGGTAACGGTTGCGAAGGAACTGACGGGCACTTAGCCTATAGGCTCGTGGTTGACTATGGTGTTCTATAAACGAGGATTACAATTTGAAGTTGTAACTACGATTGAATTTTTAACTTTAAAATACTAGTTTCAAATGACATGAAACGTATAAAAATTAACTCCAGAAATATTAATAACAAACATTATATTTTTCTATCAACTCTAAGATCATTCTAGATTAATTAAGATTTTTCCGAGGCCCTACAAGTTTTTCGTATATTATTTGCAGTTATGAGCCGTCCCTCAGGTCTATGTAGTGTAAATGTTATTTCAACAGTAACAAATAAATTCATATCAGCTGTAATATCACATATTTTATTTTCAGTTAATTTTCAAACCTCAAGATTAGTCAGATGCACGTTTTATGAGATTGTTTATAATGACTTTATTTTACAAAAAATAATAACAAAAAATAGTTTAAATATTTTGCGCTCGATATTAATAGTCAGGAATTTACATTTGTTACCCACAAAAAAAAGGATGGGGCACAATTTTCTTTGACGAAAACACTAACCAATCACAAGTCACAACGAAAACACCGACCAATTACATTAGCTCTCTTATACGGACTTGGGAAAGTGAGAGTAGTCCACTTCACCTCGACACCAACGCGACATAATCATACGAGAAGACTAGACTAGAGGACAGTAGTCTACTCTTGCTCGACGATCCCTGGTTTTTGGCAAATGTGTCGAGTAGTCTACTAATGCTTTCCACCCTTCAATTGAAGTTCCGTATATGTGTCTCAAATAGGCGGAGCTTCACATAGAAGGCTTTCATGTGCGCATACCAGTGCGGCACCAGCAGATCTTTCCCGTGTAGGTTCTCGTTCAGTGTATTCAGATAATAAGTAAGATCAGTTAAAAATACCAGGTCTTCCAGCCAAAGAGCATCGCTCAGTTCAGCGAGAGGTCTACCTTTCTCTTTGAATAACACGTGAATTTGTGATCTCAGTGAATAAAACCTTCGCAGCACAGACTCCTGTTGAACTAACGCGCACACCTGAGTGGTAAAGTACATTTTTTATTAAGTATCCACACGAGATATGAGTGCTTGAAACTCTCTATGAGACATCTAGCTCGAATTATATTGAAAGTTTTTACAACAATATTCATGTCGTTAAACCTATTGGTCGCAACTCTACTGTATTTTATCATATGATTTTGCTTACTTCTATTTGCTTTGTAGCTCACTTGGTGACACTCTGCTTGACAACGTGTTGCCGGTGCCGCTTCCTTCAATTGCGCTCCACTCGGATACAAGACCCAAAAACCGTGACACACAACCTTTCTTCAAACGAAACTATCCCTATGCTTGTGTTAATAACATACTTTACTCAGCCTAATATTCTACAAGGACAGATCTCTACGATAACGAATACTTCCAACACAGTCAGTACTTCAACACGCAACCAAGCTTCCTCTCGCTCGCACCAATTCGCACACCTCGCGGAAACATAGGCACAGTAAAGTAAAGCATAGTAGGGGCAAAGTAGGAGGTTGGCATGACCCACAGTATGATGTAAGTATTTTTTAAACAGTGACGTCGTCATCCCGCAGGGCACTGATTGGTCAATTGTTTGGAAGGCGTTCATTTTCATTCATTGCATCCGGCTCTCATTTTTTGGAAGGCCCTGCCTACGAATGACAGAAAATAGATGACATCGTCAGGACACGAACCTACGTCTCAATGAAGACTGATGCCTGTAACTAGTGTCTTAGGCCAGTCGGCCATGCTTATTTGTTCATATTAGCGACGTTCAAACGATTTTTAATTAAACAGTGATGTTTCATACTAGTACGTAATTTCCAGCCGTTTAACACAACGATCAACAAATTCACGATATCCCACTAAAAAGAGAGATAGCGGCAAATTATGATTGTACAGTGAATTACTTAGGGGTGATTTTTTGACTGCCACGATTGTTAAGTATGCTTTAGAAAGAGTGACAGGCCAGACGCCGTTATATATGATTTATTTACACAGTAAGACTGTTTACCTACTGATGTAGCATTGTATTATTAGAACATTAAATTTTTTCATGATATCTGTAGATAATGTTCAATCATTAGCTTGACAAAAACATTACATTCATATACAGTATGACCGAAAAAAAGGTTTACCCATGCTTAAAATGTCATTACTTTTCAACGAATTAAGGTATTTTGGATCTGTTTGCTTTATTCGACGTAGAATATAATTGTCTATCAGTCTCCGCACATTTTTAAAAATACGTAGCCACTCCATAACATTTAATAGTTAAGTAATAGGCACCAAAATGATAGTTGCGCAAGAATTGCTAATTGAATTTATGAACCCTATAAATAAAACAACAGTTTCTGTACATCGTTTTTCACTTAAAGAACCTGTATTTAAAATAATAGAAAGAAAACCATTCTTTATTGAACACATTTGTCTTTACTATCCTCTTCCTTCTACTTGACCGCTATTCCTATTTACGCAAACCTGGGCTCTTTTTCTTGTGCTTTTCATTACTTTTTTCACACGATGTGGATTATCTTTTAAAATGTTAAAAGATAACCTCTGCATCTAAGTTGATTGAAGCAGTTGCATACCTTTTTTTTCAAATGTCATAAAAATAATCACACGGTGTTAAATCAAGACTTCGGGGAGGCCATTCGATATCATGGCCCACATCAATTATGCGGTTTTGGAAGATTTCTAACAAGCGTTCCTTTACAATTAGTGATCTGTGAGCCGGTGCTCCATCTTGAACCCACCGATAACGATTCAATCTGTTTCCACATGCAATATTTAATTGGGGGATAATTTCTTGATTCAGCATGTCAAGATATTGTTCCCATTCATATTTCCATCTGTAAAATCGATCCAATTATTTTTCCATTTCCACAAATATCGATATAAATTGACGATTTTTCTCTGGAATTATTCTTTTCCCTGGTATGATTTTGTGGTGGATCATTTTTGGAGCCCAATGTTTGTGAAGTTGTTTTTTTATATACAGGGGTTCATTAACTTTAATTAGCAATTCATGTGAAACTTTGATATGAAGGCCTATTACTTAACTATTAAATGGTATAGAGTGGCTACGTATTTTTAAAAATGCTTGTAGAGACTGATAGACTATTATATTCTACGTCGAATATAGCAAACAGATTCAAAATATCTTAATTCGTTGCAAAGTTATGACATTTTAAACATGGGTAAACCTTTTTTGGGTTATCCTGTACATATATATATATATATATATATATATATATATATATATATATATATATATATATATATATATGTATATAATAGACAAGTGAAAGAAGAAACTAACTAAAAACAATTCTGCACACGAGAAACCACTAGTATATAATTTGTATAAGTGGTTGGCATAAATATTACGGTGACTTTACATGTGATCCTGAAATAACTTTAATAAAAAATTTTAATGGTAGTTTACAGATGCAGCAATCTATTCTGAAATAAATTTTACCGGTAAATAGAATATCTAAGCTTAGAGTCGTGTTTGATATTATTTAAACAATTTTAGTAGGAATATTTTTCATAAGGTTTAACGGGAGTACCCATCTAACAAAAAAGAAAAGAGTGCACGGACATTATCTTTTTCACGACATCATGATTTACACATGTCGCTTGCGTGCTATGATTGGATGCTTTGTAGGCACGTCACTGATGCGTCACAGCTTTTCATGACGTCCGTATCTCCCTGATGTTGGCATGCCAATACTATGTTTACTTTACTGTAGCACAGGCGTCTGTTATTGAAAAGCCAACTACTAATTTATACATTATACCACAAGTCATCACATTGTCCAGCTTGACAGTCTTGGAGCAAAGTGCTTGTTGGTGGATTATACAGTGGATTTTAACAGCTTCTCCTCCGCTCTCTGTTACATTGGTGCACACCATCGATGCCATTGCTTTGCGCTCGCCCGTCAGGGCTGGAGCGTCATCTGTTGTCACCCCACAGAGCTTGTCCCATGTCAGCCCCGATCTTTTCAACTACCTTTGACACAGTTCAAAAACATTTTTACCCGTGGTTGTGTCGTTTATGCTCATCATATCAAGAAACTTTTCCGTGCATCAAAAATTATCACCGACTTCACGCAAACAAATTAAAGCTGCGCGATGTCTGTGACATCTGTGCTCTCATCGCATGCTATGGAGTAAGCATCAAAAGCAGAAGCCTTGTCTTTCAGTTGAAGTTTCAAATTACCGGACAAGTCCTCGATTCGCCGTGTGAATGTATTATTGGATCAACTGACGTTATAGAAATCGTGTACTTTTTTCGGGTACACTATTTCTGTGACTTTTATGCAGCATTCCTTTGTGAAATCACTTTCACACTTCACTTTCACTTGCTTGCTTGCTTGCTTTTGTGGCATTTTCCTGTAATTTGTTAGCACGGGAAAAACCTGTTGAGTTTGAAGGTTAGCTCTCCTTTGGTTGACTTTTTGTGTTCTTTCAGCACTGGTGTACAATGTGTAGTTCTCCTGTTTATTTTCATAATGCCTACGGACATTATACTCTGTTATCACAGCAACAGTTTTTTTTTGTAAATTAAACATACACACTTTCCACTGATTCCTTTAAAGAAATATTTATTTTCCCACCGTGTTTGGAATCTTCTACACTCATTTTCAAGTTTGCGTCTCTTTCGTGCTGCCATTTTCTACAAACATATTATCACTTTAAATAAAACCTATTAATATAATCTGAAAAAGAAAATTTTGATAATATGAACTACTAAACTACTCACAGAAGCTCTAATTTTACATAAAATTACTATGTATATATATTAAAGTGGCACGAAATTGTTTGAAACAAATACAATAAATATCCACCTAATTAGGCCATTTTCGTCTATTAAAGTCGCCTTATCTCTTTATAAAGGAGATATTCTTAAAAAATCACAGCAAATTAAACCAATTTTATTAATAAAATCAAAAATTAGTATAACTTTAGTCCATCATAATGCACACTTTTTTACACAGCAAAAAAAAATCAAGTATATTTTAAGTATTTCCTCTTTAAATTAATATAAATTTTGAAATTGATAAATACGAGTTTATTGCCAACACTGAGTTCAATTTTAACTTGAATTTGTTTGTCTCTTAGGAGCATTATCATGTTCATCTGTTGTTTTTAAATCTTTTACTCAATATTTTTTTTAACAGGCAATTTTTCATTTTGCGTTGATAAAAGTGCTAATGTTTTATAAATTTATATTAATTAAATTGAGTTTTTCGTATTTATTTTCTCGTTTTTTATTTTTCATTAGTAGATTCTGTCCTATGTAACTTACGGTTTAAGTCATTCATATTTGAAACATTTTGTGTTTAAGAAATATCATTTTATCTAATTATAAAAAATATTAGAAATTGTCAAAGTGTTTTTCCTTATTTTCATCAATTCACTATTGGAATCTTTGAGTTGGTCTCAAATAGAATATCTTATTGTAGATGATTTTTATAACTCTGAAAAGTCTTGCTCAATTTAACTATTTGTAATAGGTCTTGAAATTGATATTATCCGTAAATCTCTTAAAAGAAGGCTAGGGAGATATGAAATTATCATTTTTGCAATATGCATTGCACCAATAGTTTTTGAGATTCTATAATTTTTAGTCTATTTTTTATTAGTTTATTTTTCTGATTTGTTCAGAAAATACGTTATTAGCTCGATATCTATTAGTTGGACATTAGGAAAAATGAACAGGTAAAATGGTTGCCTGAGTATATATTTAGTGCAATATGATACACTACTTAATCATCTATAATGAATAAACTGTTCTTTCAACTGTTCTACAAAATTTTTGGATCAAGTAAACAAACACTCCACTCTTTAGCCATTCAATATTCAAAAAAGTGTAACTCATTTCAAATGTTATTAAATTAAATATTTTTATACATCTTGTATGGAAAATTTTAAGAAAACTTGATCTGGAAATTCAAAGCTTCGATCAATATTGGAACAAAGAATTAGTGTTTATGAATTACTTTTTTATCCTAATGATGATGCCATTTTTGATGCTAGAAATCCACCAAGTAGTGCTCTATAAGATTGCCAATTTTTGCCGGAATTATTAATATCTGATGGATTATAATCTCCTACAATCTCGTCAAATGCATTTATAAGAATTTGATCTGTTTTGGAAACTGCATATATGTGATGAAGACAAGCGTTACTACAAATAATTTTCTTCCTAAACTGAAATTTCCAAAGTATTCCCTGTGATGCGGTAGATTAAAATTTAATCATTTTGGTAGAAATATTTTCTACCGATTCTTGAATAAAGAATTTACTAAAATATTTTTTGTTAATGAAACCTGTGAATTGAGCACAGAAGAAAAATTCTATACTTATATAAATTATAATTTGTTATCTTTTTCTTTAAATGAAAATTAAGTTACACAGCTTCACTCTCATTCAAAGGGCTAGAAATATTCCCGTGATTCGAACTTTCTGGTTTATATGATAGAAAATATCGAAAAGTATCAGGAAATATCAAGTATTTTCTAAGTAATTTGACTTTCCTTCTGTGATTATATATTTAGGACAATATTTAAGCTATTAGCTATGTTTTCTTGCGGTAATTCGAAAAAACGTTTGAATGAAAATATCCGACATATCGTAAGATACTTTCTAAAATTTCACTCGAAAAGTACCATCCAAAAGAGTGAAGAACTCTTTAGAAAAGTAAGCCTTAAAACTGATTTATCAAAATATACAGAAAGTTTGTTTATGAATATTTTAAGGGGTTCAAACTGAGTTTACGAGAATTCCAAGAAAAAGGTCTGAAGGAACAACTTGCTCCAAGAA
Organism: Trinorchestia longiramus; assembly: GCA_006783055.1. NCBI lineage: Eukaryota > Metazoa > Arthropoda > Malacostraca > Amphipoda > Talitridae > Trinorchestia > Trinorchestia longiramus. The sequence continues at coordinate 9,917 of VCRD01002942.1, read as the reverse complement.
CTTGCCTACGAAAACAGAGCACATTACTATCAATATGAGGAATTAACACTCTATTCAACAACTTCTGTGTTGAAGATCACTTTTATCGCCGGCGTGGACCGATTTTGGGTTGAAAGTAGACCTGCTCACCAGGTCCGCCTGGTATCGAGACGGTGAACTGCACCCATTAATTGTGTTGCGCTCCAGCTTCTTGTGCAGGCCATATTCAATTATACAGGGTGTCCCAGCAGTAACTGACCCTTTTGATTTGCTAATAAACCAAAAACTATTAACGCTAGGATATTGAAACTTGTTTTATTCGAAAGAAAAACCTTTTTATGGCACAATAGGATACTTGGTATCCTATTGACGAACCAGCTTGACATTTGATTCTTGCTTCATTGCAAACCCTTAATTTTCATCATGTCTCCATACAGCAAAGAACAAAGAATAAGAATTTTACAAATCTACACACGGACAGTGTCAACAACAAAAGTGCAACGTGATTACAGAAATTATTTCAGAACAACAACCAGTCCTTCGAAGAACACAATTAAATCGGTGTATCGAAAATTTACGGACACTGGAAATGTTAATGATAAACAACGATCTGGAAGATTAAAATCAACTCGAACTGAAGCTGGAATTGAGCGAGTTTCTGCAAGTGTTACAGATAATCCTAAAGCCGCCATCAGAAAACGTTCAAGTCAATTATCCATTTCCCGATCGACATTACACCGCATTGTTAAAAAAGACTTGAAGTTATATACCTACAAAATTAAATTAACCCAACAGTTATTGCCTAATGATTATCACAGTCGTGTTAATTATTCCAAATCTTCCAGATCGTTGTTTATCATTAATAAAATAATAAAATATAAAAGGTTTTTCGAATAAAACAAGTTTCAATATCCTAGCGTTAATAGTTTTCGGTTTATTAGCAAATCAAAAGGGTCAGTTACTGCTGGGACACCCTGTATTTTCATAATTTCATTTGGGCTAATAAAAAACTGGGCTGTGGGCTGCAGTTGGCCCACAGCCCTTAGTTTGAACACCACTGCTCTAGATATTTCAAATGTCATCATTCATAATGTTTTCAACTTTTCATTTTTGAATAACTTATTGAAATTTTAACTTTTAAATTTCAATGGGCTAGAAGTTTTTAATGAAGCACTACTATTTATTTCTCTACTGTTTGCCATAACTACCTCATGAATGTAGCGAATATGTAACTTTAATGTTACCAATGTTTTGAATTTTACAATAAATTATGCATCTCGTTTTACCTAATATTCTAAATAATAATTATTTCCATCACTAAATGTAAAAATTGATAAGTCCATTACTGCATGTTCATAGAAGCTTTTGGCTAAGAGAAATGAAACAATGAAAGAAATGGAATATACGTGATGTTACTGTCTATGGAACAAACTTGCTTGGTTTTTTTGCAAACGTAATTGTTAAACTTGTTTTATTCTGTTCTTATTTTCGAATACATTGCGAGCAACCGTTACTTAATGTTATATTTGCTAATATCCATTATTAATTTCCCCACATTGTGAAAAAAATAACTGTGGTATCAACAGTAGAATAGAATAGAAGAATAGAATGAGGCTATAGGAACGTACCTTCAGGCCCATTCTTGGGTCGGATAATTACTTCGATAATTATTCGGTTGATTACCCAAGTCCCATGCCGTATTTCTAGCTGCGTCAACCATGTCGGCAGCGGGATTCGAACCCGGGTCTTTCCGCTCGCAAGCAGATTCGGTCACCAGTCGACCAAGCTGCTGATCCAGTCGACCAAGCTGGTGATCCAGTCGACCAAGCTGGTGATCCAGTCGACCAAGCTGGTGATAAAGATGACACAACATTCCACAGCATTCCAAAAAACACAGCATTCCAAAATTCATTGTACATTTTACGTATCAACTTTTCGGATTTATTTTTGGAAAAAAGCGAAGACCTTGCAGGGATATATGAACACTTTCGGGGTTATATGTTATGTGTAATTGTTGGTAACGTTAACTTTAAAGTTAACAGCGGCCTTTGTCGCAACTAGTTATCCACCTGCCTTTTTACTGTGAAAATGTATTCTATCACAAGGTTTATTTTGGATTTGTGTCTTAAAGTTCTCGTTCATGGATGAATGCAAATTTGTATCATATGCTATTCAAGCACAACATTGCACTGTCGAATAGAATAGAATAGCGAACATAATATGACAACCGGAACGAGCTATTTGGATCGTTCTTGGGTCGCTACCCAGCTCCCATGCCGCCGAACGTGAGGGCATCAATCATGCAGATGCACCTTAATCCTGCACAGGCATTTTAGTCAAGCACACGCACCACAATCGTACAGGAATTAAGAAGGATGTGGAATCAATACTTTATAGAGCCAGGGGGGGGGGTAATTTATCCAATATTTCTTGAGACGAAGTTTTAATGTTTTCACAGCGGCATCAGCAATGATATTTCCGGGTTGCTGGTTGCAGGTTCTGGAGATTTTACATGGAAAGAAGTTTCGCTGTCATTTCTGATTCACGTGTTATCGTCGTTGTCGAAAACCCCTTTTTAGGCAACATCGTTGAGGCCGTTGAGATACGTACAGGTCTCAAGGAGTTTTCGTCGCAGTCTTGTTTGTTCTAAAGAGATGAGTTTAAACTGCCGAAGACGCTTTTCATAGTTCGAATTGCAAAGTGCAAGTATAGTCTTCGTGCTATAGGCTGAATTTTCTTGATTTTATTCAAGTCCCTTCGTAGGGTAGGAGACCACGGTTGCACTGCATAGTCTAGGTGGAACCATATTAACGCTTAATAGAGCATTAAGAGGATGTTTTTTGATTTGTGTTCAAATTTTTTTGCTATGGAACTAAGAATCCTGCTGTTTTTTCTAGCACATTTTACTACGTGTTTGTCGTCTATAAATTTTTAGTGATAATGATACCAATTTCTTATTCTTGCTGTACTGCTTCAACAAGTGTGTCATTCATTGTATGTTGGAAATGCTGTTATCAGTGCGGACGTATACGACTGAACAGCTGTCACAGTCACTGCTCAATTGGTAGGTTTTAGTCCATCGCAGTAGAATATCAGAGTCTGATTGAATAGCCATTCTATCTTTTTCGTTGAACGCTTTGGAACAAACTTTCTATTTTTCAGCGATTTTGTGGATTTTCCTGATAATTCTGAGGTCAAGGTCATGGATCTATGTAGATGATGAAGAGGAGCGGGGCCTAAAATTGTCCTATAGGAGACTCCTGATATTATATGCTTCAAATAACTGGCTGAATCATGAATCATTGCTCGTTTGAGTGCACCGGTGAGCCAGTTTCGTACCCATCGAGAGTAGTGGTCTTGTATTCCGTGTGCTTCCACTTTGGGTAGTAGCCTTTCTTGGGGAAATTTGTCAAAGGCTTTTCAAAATTCGAGTTATACGAGTTTTCTGGCTACTGTACAGTCGTACATATATGCAGTTGACTTTTCCAAAAAAGTCGTGAAGGTTTGTTAGACAACTTGGTTTTTCCATGAATCCATGCTGGATGTCAGTAATCAGATTTTGAGCATGAAGGTGTTTAGTTATACCTACTTTGTCATATTTCTAATGGTTTATTGATGACAAATATAAAACAGATTGGATAATAATTATTGGGTGCTTGGTTGTTTTCCTTTTTGAAGATAGGAATGACATTTTCCTGCGTCCAATTCTCTGGAGCAATCCCAGTTTCAAGCGATTAGCTGTTATTTTGAGAATTCGGAGAACAATGCCTTCGGGTTTGATTGATTTACATAGGTTCAGAAGAATGAACTGTTTTACTACATCTTCTACTGAGAATATGGAGTGTTACAGCTGTCAGTTTGTACAGATGAATTACAAATTTGATTGGGCTTCTCTACTTCAGCATTGTGTTCGCTTGACTGGATGGACAAATTTATTGATATTTTCTTTTAAATCGTACTGTAGGATGTGAACGCGTTCTTGTAGAACCGGAGTCTCTGAGCCATGACAAAATGATTCACGCTTTTACCCCATTTAATTTTTTCTTATATATGAAAATAAATATTGATCTAAAATTCTAACACGTTTCGATTGACGATCTTTTGATTGATACCCCTTATATTTGTTTCTTAACACGTTTTTGTCAGTAATTTTCGTAGACTTGATGTTTCTGGAGTGTTTTGGCTAGATTTATAGTTTTTGCATATGCACGTGTATTCACCTATAAGCACGGAGGTGAAACAAGTATTTGGGCAGTTTGAGAATTTGATTTGGATGCATTTTCCTGAATAATTCAATTGCAAGGCATAAAAAACTTAATTTAACACAACAAAAAGTAGCTAAAAAGCAAAACAATGAAATTTTCATGTATGTGTAATATATATATATATATACATATATATATATATATATATATATATATATATATATATATATATATATATATATATATATATATATATATATATATATATATATATATATATATATATATATATATATATATATAAGTATTGCGAAAAAAGTTTTTAAAAATAACTTTTCAATATTTTGTAGGAACATTTCATTCCAATTATTATTATATTCCTCGTTTAACCACCGTAGCCACAACAAAAGCGATTTCGGCAGTGATACGCTGTATCAGGAGATGGTTGTTTAAGTTTTAGAGGCACACGTTTTAGAGGAAATGGGAATAAGTATCAATGTTGTCAGGATAGAGTCATAACTGGAACAACTAGAATTGTTCTGTATGATTGCATATTCCATTGTATGAATGAATTCAACAGCATTAGTGTTTACTTCTTCCCTGGGGTCGGGATAGATGGTCTATAACCGGGATATTTTTTCCCGTTTGAGAGTTTTTATTCCTTTCGGAGCTAGGGTGCTCGTTTGTTCGAGTAGGTGATGGCGATATTTGTCTTTTGTTTGGGCAGGTTACATGTTTGATAATGGGAGATTTTTGGCGTACTTTCTTAGCGAGGTTATCAGGCTTTTTAAGAGCAGCTGATTCTTCAGTGTCATCGCTATCATATGCTGATAGGCACTTGATGCCATCCAGAGTATCACGCCTCAGGAATGTATATTTTGGTCCGTTCCCTTTTTCTCGTCGAAGTGTGCCTATGGTTATTTTTGTCGGCGAGTAGCTCTGCTTCGGGCGGCTCGGGTCTGACTGTTTCTGTGGTGCGGTGTGAGGGGCTGCGTGAACGTTTCTTTCCTGTACGTCAATAGGCAGACCCCCTGCCGGTTCTACCTTTCGTACTTCCGTGGTTTCATTAGGTGCTGTGTATGTCGTTGCAGTTGCGACGTCATGTTGGTTTGAAATCTCGGTGTCAGCTTGACTTGCAGTCACTGCGTCAGTTTGGTTTTTATTCCCCGTATGGGTTTTGGCTAGAGTATTTACTGTTTGTGGGATCAAGGCCACAGTAAATGTGGCGCTTGCTTCTCTTAGTATATTCTTCCTGTTTCTGGATGTAAAGGTGTACGGTTCTGGAGTTTTTGTTTAGGTATTCGTATTGCCATTTGTACGTTTTGTTGGTTCATTAATAGTGGGTCTCGTTACTTGTAATGCAGTACTGTACATTCTTTTGTGGTCTGGGAATCTTCCCAAGACCTTTTCAAAGGCTTCTGAGCGTGGGAGTTTTTTTCACCAGAGTAGTCAGTACTTTATTTTCTAGTACGTACTTGGGGCACTTCTGGGCGTTAGAACAATGGTCTTGTTCACAGTAGTAAGAGCAGACAGGATGATTGCACTCAAATTTTTCTGAGCTTTTTCCCCATATCGAGCGCAAGTCTCGACTTCACTGCGGCAGTATTTCACCACATGGCCGTATCGTTAGCATCTGAAACATTTTTGTGGTCTTTCCTTATATTTTTCAGCCACTTCACTGCTCCTTGATGTTAGTGAGATAGCTTGGGGCAAAATGTGTCTTTCAAAAGTAAGTTTACAAGTATAAGTTGTAATTAGTTTCCCATATTGCTTAATTTTTATTCGCCGAATATCAGTCATCCCCTGGTCTTGCAGTTGTTGTTTCAGGTCGTCCTCTGAGCACTCACCTAAGGCTTGGCTGCGCACGACGCCTTTCACCACATTCAGGGAACGATGTGGGAACACAACCACTGAATTTCCAGCAATGCGTGGTATATTGCACAGTTTTTAGTTTGTTCTTCTAAACGAGAACTAATTAATAGTGAGCTTTTTCAGCTCTAAGATATTTTACTGGGCTCGCCTATTTGATTCTTGATGTATTTGTCAATTTTGATTACATTCAGGATTCGAGTGATGTCCAAGTTTGGGAAGTTCAAAGCTATAAACTTGATATAATAAGGGGTTGTGTCCTGTAGTTGTGTTGTAGTTCAGTAATAGTCGCAGTGATCGTTGTTGGGGTCTGCTTTCTCCTTGCATTACTGTGTTCCACCGTAGATCGGCATCAGGGGTTCTTGGAGGTGTACGGGAAGTTTCTATTTTCCTTTGTATTTCTTTGGTTCGTTGTAGCTTTCCTTTACTTGTGTCTCTCATTTCAGTATTCAGCGACAAATTCCCTTTTGTTGCAGCATGGTGGCCAGAAGTAGGATTTAATCCTTTCCTCGAACAAGTAGGTTCATAAGGCTCCAGTGTGTATTCTGAGTTAAATCCTTCCAGCCCTCTGCCACTCCCAGATTTGCTCTGTAATGATTTCAGTACCGGTGATCATGTTAGGGCAGAGGTGGCCAACCTTTTGCATATCATGCGCCACTTGCCCTTTAATATAAGATTAGATGCGCCAATTTTACACAAAATCATGAGAGTACACCAAATCCCCACCTATAGAGTTCAAACTTTAAACGATAGTTACTTAACAGAATATATAATCTTTACCTATTATTAGTGGGATTTTAGACTCTGTTTTGACTTTGCCAGTTTTTGAATGTCTGGAGATAAATCTGTCACCGAGAGCAGCAAACAATTCTTCAGATTCAAATTTGTGAGTCGTGACCTCGTTTTACTTTTAATCAAGTTCATAGCTGAGAATACTTGTTCACATATGTAAGTATACCCAAATCTACATATATAGCGCTGGGCAAATTTTCGTAGTTCTGAGAAGTTCTCATGAGGCAATAACCGCCAAAATTTATTTGCGTTACAATCATTTTGGACTAATTGAAGCTCTTTAAACGTCGTTTTGAACAATGAATTGGTTTTCAGATCAATAAGTTTCATTTGTATGCTACACGGCATCTTCATTATTTGTTCATCATTCAGTAGAAATAGGTTTGTAAATGCGATCACAGAATGTTCATCTTTTGCAAAGTCTTGGAAGCGATTTTCAAATGAGTCTTGTATTAGCTTGATTTTTCCACATATTCCGTCATGTTTCCCTTGTTATTAGGAATGTCTCTCTGCTCTTTCAACTGGGGAAAGTGACTCAAATCTTGATTTTCCAGCTGAGAAATGAACAGTTTTTATTTTATCTTAAATGCCCTGATGCAGTCTCCCAGACTAGGAAGCAACATATTCTTACCTTTTAGTTTCAAATTTAAATCGTTGAGATGACTGGTGATATCAAATAAAAATGCAAAATCAAACAGCCAGTTGTTATCAATCAATAAGGCACTTTCGTCAGGTAGCTCATTGTTAATTTCAGGGAAGTCATGAACCGCATTTTTAAGTTTCCAGAACCTACTCAGACACCGCCCTCTGGAAAGCCAGTGCACCTTACAATGAAGGAGAAGGTCTTCATATTCAAGTTCTAATAATTCGCAATATTCTTTGAATTCTCGTTGGTTCAATGCTCCTGCATTAATTTTATTAACACATTTAATGACAGGTGTCATAATATGCTGCATGCTTAAAGTTTTTCCATATATCGCTTCTTGATGTATAATACAGTGATACTTTAGTATGGGATGGCCCAAAAAATTTTCAAGCAAAGTTGCAGCCCAAAAGACCTTACCCACCATTGACGGGGCACCATCAGTGCACACGCTGATCAGTTTACTAAAATCTGCATTTAGATTTTCTAGGCATGACTTGACTTTGTTAAATATATCTGATCCTCTTGTTTTCCCATGCATCGATTCTAAGCTCAGAAGCTCTTCAAATACATTGAAATCCTCATCAATACCTCGAATAAAAATGTTTACTTGTGCCACACCACAAACAAACAAAACAAACAAACAAAAACGTATATTTCCAATAAAGTTGGTACATAAGAAATGTAACAGCGATGGTTTTTAAAAATGCCTTATCATAAAATCCTTAAGTGGTAGGTATTCTATGCGTAGTATCATAGATGATAGAACAGCAGTACCTACGGGTATACGTAAACATTCACATCACGCAATGAACGTTAAATATACGTACATGGGGAAACAAATGAAACTTCCCTTTTTCAATGATGACTTAAGAGGTAATCATTGGTGATACATATAAATTCTGACGTGGTCGGTATTATACGCATTTTAAGTTATAAGCGAAATATTTTCTTTAGGTACAGATTAGACTTAACATCATTACATTTAACTGAATTGGATGGTTAACATCCGACAAAGACTGAAAAAGGAAAATTATGAGAGCGAAAATTTAAAACACAAAGTTGTGATTGTTATTAAATTGAAATTGTAATTTCTAATTACTGGTTGACCGTATGGTATGGCTTGCTGATGATCGATTTAATTTAATCATTGTTACAGTTATCTGTAAACATCGTGTTTAATATGAACGGGCAATACATATCAGAGAAAGAGAGTAAAAAAAATAAAATATAGCAGTGAATGTGTCAAATTTTCAATACTTAGATGTTGATATAGATAAGAAAAGCTGTAGTAGACTAAAGTTCTGAGGTTTCAAAGTCACTTATTGTAGCAAAGCAATTACTGACATTGACGGATAAATTTTTTGATTATGCATTCGATAAGTAAAAAAATAACGTAAAAGATTACATATATATATATATATATATATATATATATATATATATATATACATATCCGTATACATATACATACACATGCATATATACATACATACATACACACATACATACACATAAATACGCAGGTACATACACACATACGCACACATACATACGTACATGCACATATCACATGTATATATAATACATACCCACACATACACATATGCATACATATACATATGTATATATACATCTAAATGCCTCGGAAGAAGAATAATCTGAAGAGTAAACACTAATTCATATAAAATTCTATTTAGTTTTAGGCAAACCACAATTTAATTTTTATCAAGAAATTTTTTTGTGCTCTATGAAAATTGAACCTTTCTAACATGTTAACGTTTATCAGGTTAAAAAAGCACCAATTTATAAGCCTGAAATATAACAGAAACAAAAAAAGTAAAAAGTATAAAACATCCCTGTTTTTGATAAAATTGAATTAGTCGATTTGACTCAAGAGCTGAGGAATTATAGCACAAGTTTGACATTTACGTATGTTTCGTTTGAATATTGTTAGCACTATTTCAGTTTATACTTAAGTTTTGTGACACAAACACATGGTAGACACTTATATGGAGCATGTTTCGTTACTAAGTTAATTTTGTTTAATCATGCATAGGAGCTAAGATTTCTGTATTTTTTACTACTTTGATATGCAGAAATGTTGTGTCACGTTTTTTTTGAAATTTTTAATTGATTGGTTTTCTTCATATGCGTGGGCAGTTTATTCCAAAGCAATGCACCTAAAATTGAAAGAGCCCTTTGTCCAGCAGCGGACGAGTGGAAACTGATGTTAACATCGTGTCGTCGATCAGGTTTCACACCCTTGGTAGTGGGTGGATAGAATTTAACAACGTTGGCAGAACTTTGAGGGCGATATAGAGAGGAAAATACTTATTTGACGTTGTGAATGAGTAGTCTTTGTTCTATCGGGGTCCAGTTAAGCTTTTCCATGAGAGGTGTTGCATGATCGTTCTTTCTGAAATTTC
>VCRD01002941.1:58670-73054 GCA_006783055.1 Trinorchestia longiramus | reverse complement strand
ACTGGCCCCAGTAATCGTGTCAGCTTGTAACTGCAACTGTAACCTGGTAACTGGCCCCAGTAATCGTGTCAGCTTGTAACTGCAATGTCACACGCTGACAGCCTCTCCGATAGGATGACCTCAGCGACTGCATTGCAGAACCTGAACTTCCAAACTTCGATTTCTGATAAATTGCACCAAAAAAACAACAATCCTTCATTGACTATCAATAATTTGTCTTAGTTCCTCCTCTACATATCCCATGCTTGTAAAAACACGCTCGATAGAAGCTTGAAACTCCAACCACCTACTCTTCCTAATCCATTTTACCCCCATCCTACTCATGTCCTTCTCCCATTTCTTCCTTCGATCTCACTTCGCCCCACTCCGATCCTCTTCTCTTCCCTCTCTATTATTTTCGTTTCTCTCTCCTCTCGTACCCCTTTTTCATCTCTTTACCCCTTCTTGCACTCTACTCCCCTTCTTCACCCTCCTTTTTCCAGGTATTCCCTTCTCTCTCCTATTCCATTCTCCCCCTCTACTCCCCTCTTCTATCCCCACTCCTACGCCTTTCCCCTTAACGAAACCCAAGTACCATGCCATCGAATAATATACGAATAATATCCCACTTCGTATTATATACCATGCCGTCGGATAGGAACAATGCATTTTTCAATTTAGGTGCGTGAATGTACACACTGCAAATGTAAAATAGAGCAAGAATATTGCAGTCAAAAGTTACAACTAGAAGGTAAAAATATTTGTAAAACGTTTTCAAGCCATCCAAAAATCATTTTCAAAACGTCCTTAAAATGTTTTGAAAACCTTTCACGGTTCAACCTCACGAAACATTTAACATTTCTTGCACGTGCTGTCCCTTCACTTACAACGTTTAAATATCCTCACAGTCTCGTCTCACCCGTAATCACTTCTTATGTATAAGCATTATCTTACAATTACTTCTTACCCATCATTTGAAGGTCATGAGCACTTCCTATATAACTTCTTCCCTCCGAAACTTCCATCATTTATTTCCTACCACAAGGATGTTGAGCAACACGCTCTTCATGTCCTGAAGATTCTATACTAAGTTAACATGTTGACTCCGAAGTGGTACGTATGTGTACCACTGAGGTTAGGTTCTGTAATTTTTTCAGATCCTTCTAGTGACTATGCGTACAAAGTGAAGTTTTACACCAATCAGGCAATCGGAGGCAACGTGTTAATTCTGTGTTTTCACTCCGTCCAAGTCGATCAATCCTAAGTTGTTCGTTCTATCTGGCATGCAATTCCGGACCTTAAGATTGTGGTAAAATTTTGGATGCTTAACCAAATGTTCAAGGTCTAGCATTGATATGAAATATGTGATGTACTTGTTTCAGTGTTTGACAGTAGATGCAACATGTTTGATTGCAATCATACGCATAACACGTAGATACCCAACCTAGATACCCTGGTAATCTTGGTACCTACATATATACTGTACTGAACTTTGGTGCTTCCATAGATTGATACCCAACCTAGGTATCTATATGGATCCCTAACATAGGTACCTACATGGATAGATAACTAGCCTGTGTACCTATATACATACGTAACCTAGGTGCCTATGTAATGAACTATCTACATTTTGAGCAGTGTCCCCATCAAACTTACCACTATTGTTATATTACATTGCTTTGTATATTGTTATATTGTTACATTTTATGTATTATAATATATTATATATTGTTGTATAAGCGACATACTACATTATATTACATCGTATATTATTCTACTAACTGCTGTAATGCAAATTTCCAAATGTAATGCTCATTTTACCTTTTCCTCACTTCGCAGCTCATTGTTTCTCATGTGATTATCTAAAACGATTTACCTGTTCAAGGTTCTTGTGTCTCCCATTCCAGAAATTCAGACTTCCTTCTTGATAAATTCCAGAATTCCATATTTTCTGAACACCTGTTTTCGTTTATCATTAAACGCCAGTTCCTGTTTTCACCTTGGAGAAAGTTATCCTTGTTCTCCTAATGCCTTTTTTGTAATTCACTTAGCCCCAGCTCTAGTTTAACTTCATCGGAAATGCGTACACTATTTTCTTTTTCTTTTTGTTTTCTTGTACGAGCCATCAGACACTACACACTTCATTTCAAACGTTAAAAGTTGCCGTACTATTTCTTCTGAGTCGTTCCAAACGTATGTTCTTTAAACCATACGCTGCAGCATCAAAAAGCTGACTAGCAATACTTACAAAGGTATTTTTATCCGTGGGTAGTGTATATTTCAATACCGATGTATGAACCCTAACAAAAGATCAATTTAATTAAAATTGAACTTTGTTTTATTGGACCAAATATCCGCCTAAAAAATGACCAAATCCCTGCTTCTCGTCGTGTTATTTTCGGTTTCAGTTTTTACGGAAGTTTCAGAAACTAAAAATCGAGTAATGCGACAAATCTACCCTCACCCTCACTCCTACCACGACTCTCTATACTACCACAAATACTATCCTATGCATGCCTACCACGCACTAGCATCGTACGCTCCTTACCAACACCCAACACCTGGCAGGTGGCCCTATCATTACCATGCCTACCTATCCAGGCCCAACCATTGGCATACAACACACAGTAACCACCAACCATCCGCAGTGGTTGCCCCTAAACCACCACTATCAATTACTAGCTGGAACCATCCTTCTTTGCTCAATAGTTACCATTATCAACATCATCTACAGCTGCAACAGTCGCAACAACAGCAGCAGCTGCAACGGCCAGCGATACATCAAAATGAGCAGCTACAACCATTCCTGGTAATAAATACCATACGCTCATAATATTTCTATCTATTCTACTTAATGAAGATAACAATATCTTAACCCAAGGTCATAGGAGTACATGGAAAATAGCTCAGATCTGAGAAAGAAAGTATTTCGATGACACCGCGCAATGCACGTCCGAGGATGCTGGAAAATATGAGGTGTTGCGTGCCACAAGGGCGAAGCTGCCAAGAACAAGTATAGAGTAATTTCCATACAAAGTTTGCAGAATGTAAATTCTCATAAATTAATTAATGAATTGTGTACATGTCAATGTGTTCTTGGTCTCATTAACTGACGGGGTCAAAAAATCAAACTCAGCTGAGATTTCCTTCTATAGAAAACGGATTTTTTTAGCTGGTGGCGTCTTCGCCCTTGCAGCAAAAAGGGCTTCATATTCTCTTATGATGGACTCTTCAAAATACACTTACTTTGTAAAGAAAATGTCAGTGAACCTTTGTTTGTCAGAATGAGTATTAAAAAATACTGGTTAATATCTCCACTAGTCAGTTACGTTATGGACATTTTTTACCATCGCCTACCATAATAAATTTATTTAATACAGCGCTTGCTTTTCGGCCGCTCCAATCTCAGGTTCTTTGATTATGTAGTGAATTTTTAATATTAGTATTCAATTTTTATATTATTGGTATTCAACATTAAATCACAATAAATATTAGGACTTTCAATTGTTCCTTCAATGTTCATATTTACATTTAAACTTTTGCACAATTTTGTCTACGTTCAGCTTAGTAATATCCTGTTTGCATTTGAGGTACTCCATTTTTATTGCACATGTATTTTACTTTCAGTTTCTTTCTCTACAGGGCACATCTGCGTCTTCCCCACTGCCACTACCACCGCTGCCACTACCGCCACTGCCACTACCAGGGAATGCCGTCAGTTACACTAGCGTCACTAACACAAACAATGGAAGCCCATTCAGTTACTCCACATTTATTCGTCACTGATTTGAAAAGAGCAAAGGAGGACAACTGATAGAGCCTATTTTTTTTACTTGCTTTTCATAACATTTCTGTTATTTTTCAACCCTACTGTGACTTGAGTCCAGTAACACTCACTTCAATGATGGCTATTTCGTCGTAATCTATTCTCAACATTTCACTGTTACATTTAATATTTTTGTATTATTAATGACAACGGTCAGCAATAAAATTATCTCATACACGCAACAGTTCACACGAATGTTAGTTTCCTTCACAGCAATTCTAATTCAGCAGTGAGACGGACGAGAAACATTCATTTATTAATAGATAAATAAATAACAGTTTCTGACTCTGCACTGATGACACCCGAACAAATGTTACTAAGAGGGCAGAATACAAGCATTCAGAGCACACATTTATTTCATATATTCCCTAAGGTCTTGCTGAAAATACCTGCGACTAACATCAAAGGTTCAAATACAAAAATAACTTTCAGGAACATCGCGCCCTACAAAAAATAAAAAGTACCGCAAAGAAAACAGTATTTCATCATTAACCGGAGGGGTGTGCACAGGAAGTTCTATTGAAGATGTTCTTGGTTTAGGTTTGATTTAAAAGTTCACATAATTAGAAGACCTAAAAAAACGAAAATGGCGAGGGAAAAACCAGTTAATTGTAAATGAAAAATTGAAATTGACACTTAAAACGGAAAAGACAGCCATGATTCTAGAAGTATCGTGATTATAGAAATACTATGATTAATAGCAGAGCAGGTTTTTGATTGAAACAAAGTTTGAATAAAAGTAATTTCAGTTGAGCGGATGTTAATGAAAAAGATCATAATTAATTATTCCGAAAAATTATATTTTTTCACCCAATAAGACTGTGTAATAAATGCATTATTGTACCATAAGAGTATAACTAAAACTTCAACTGATAAAAACATATTTAGTGTTAAAGTTTTGAAGAACAGAATTTTTTCTGAAATAGGCCGTTATTTTCCGAACAACCAAATAGCAAAGAACTAACGTGAACTTTGAAGTAGAAATATTGAAGACTAAATGTGAACTTTGGAGAAAAAATATATTGGACAAACGTAAAATATCGCATTCAAATATCAACGAGAACAGAAAAATTGATAGTTTTACATGCAAGTATTTTCGATTACCACGACTACCGCTGAACAGCGCTACTCGAGACACTGACCTTGCGTGCTGCAGCATCATCCATTAAGCCCGTATTACCAGGGTGATGACAGCCCACTTACGAAATCCTCGAGTTAACTCAAGTTAATGAGGCAGGCTGACCTTAATGAGACACGCTGAAGTCGTTAATGAAGCTCACTGATGTCGTTAATGAGACATGCTGAAGTCGTTAATGAGGCTCACTGACGTCGTTAATGAGACTCACTGATGTCGTTAATGAGACACGCTGAAGTCGTTAATGAGGCTCACTGACGTCGTTAATGAGACACGCTGAAGTCGTTAATGGGGCTCACTGACGTCGTTAATGAGACACGCTGAAGTCGTTAATGAGACTCACTGACGTCGTTAATGAGACACGCTGAAGTCGTTAATGAGACTCACTGACGTCGTTAATGAGACACGCTGAAGTTGTTAATAGATATCTTGAATTTTTTAACAAGTTGTACTTGAATCGTTATTGAGAAATCTTGAAGTTCTTAACGAGATGGGCTGAATTCTTTAATGAAAAATTTTTAAATTCTTAACGAGATGTGCTGAAGTTGTAAACGAGGTTCACTGAAATCGTTAATGAGATTCATTCAAGTAGTTGATGATAAGAATGAGGTTACAATTCCCCCCATACACATTAAGATGAACTAACTGCAATTTGCAAGAAGCAAGACTAAAAATACTAAGGTACATCAATACTTGAATACTAAAAATACTAAGGTACATCAGTACTGAAAAAATTCATGCAAAAAAATAAATGCCAGAGTTTCATTCTGGTTTAGATCACAGGAAACAGGAAGAAATATTTGTTTTACTTGATATGCATTCATTCCTTGAAGATATTAGGAAGTCATTTATGGCAAGTTAGTAACACTGGTCTACCTAGTGGCCACGCAGAGAATAATGTCAATTATCATTATTATGATTATATTAAAAATAATGTCAACCAAAACACAGAATGTGTATTTTTTATAATAAAATATTCCAACATCATCAAATAAATGTTTACCGTATTTGACAGCGTATAGGACGTACTTATTTTCCAAAATTTTGGCTCAAAAAATCACCCTGCGTTTTATACATCGTAGGTGAGTAGGTCTTTTTTCCTGAATCTGACCTGCTGAAATAAGGGTGCGTCTTATATACCGTCATATAGGATAAGTTGTCATTACCATCAAATAAATCTATAAATTATCAGCAACATCATCAGATGACTTTTTTGTTTCATTAAATGTATTAAATGACGTACTAGATGATGACGTACAGCATCAGATAAAGACCTGAAAATAACGCTCCTGTACAACATTTCCATATAATATTTAATGAATAATCGAAAACTTCAGGTAGATAAAGAAATGAATTCGATATTAGTTGTATAAGGAAATAATTGAATGATGGTTAACATTGACAAATTTATATAGTTTTTATAACGTAAAAAGTAAGAGTTTGTAGTATGAATGTTTAACTAACATAAAGGTATGCTTACAAAGTCGTCTTAACATACGCAAATGTTATGGAAGTCAAAAGGTACTTAGATTGACACATTATACTAATAATAAAGTTACCTAAAGTTACACAAACTGCAAAACACTGGCATAAAACTGACTAGATATTCATGAATAAACTGGCAATTCCAAAAACAAATTTGAAAATGAATCTAATTCTCGAAACAGTTCGTGTTTAGATCCGAATCCTCAAATATATTTTAGCTTCATCTTCGATAAATGCAAACCATGAACTTGCAACTCATGCCAATGTGAGAAAATATCTATTCGTGACGTCATATCCTCACACAACTCATGTGACTTTCATACAACACAAACGTACGAATAAAGATTTCGTCCAGCATGATTCTTACATAGGTCACACAAGTCAAAAGTAAGATACTTAATTTATTTTTATTCTCACAATATCATCAATGTCGATATCCGTACTCGGTACAAATCCCTCTTTGGAACAAAAATAAACATTAATCTTATTTAGGTTGTTCAAACACAAGTATGGTGGGTTTCAACACACAACTGAAATCGTTAACGTACTGGAATTACCTGCCTCACGTACGACGCAAAAAACTGAAAATTTCCTTTTCAATTTCGAAGAAAAGAAAGTTTTCGAGGGAGAGTGCCGGTAAGAGTTAAGAATTGACGAGGTTTGAACATTCCAGAGAATAGATGGAGAAAAGACGGGTCAAAAAATTACATTCAGGAGTTAAAACAATGAGTTGTGATAGAGGTAGAATAGAATAAGGCAATAGGAACGAGGTGTTTGGCCCATTCTTGGGTTGATACTCAAGTCCCATGCTGTAGATACACAAGTCCCATGCCATATTGGTGGATAGATGGATGGATGACATAGATCAGTGGTTCTTAACCTTGTTGGAGGTACTGAATCCCACCACTTTCATATGCGCATTCACCGAACCCTTTTTAATTGGAAAAATAAAATATGATTTTTCCAAATTCAAAACATAGGTACATATTTTACTGGTACACAAAACGAACCGTGCATCAACATCACTGTGTTCAAAGAACAAAATCGTCAGAACATAATGTTCACACAAAACAAAAACATGATAAATATTTGCTGCAAATCAGTGTGATTTTTGCTGTTGCCTTTCAGAAACCAGTTGAGAAATGCGAGGCTTCACCTTGGCAAGTGCCACTCTTGTCATTTTCGCAACAAAGTTTGTTCCTTTTCTTTGTTTTTATGTCCAACATCCTCGAAAAAGATTGCTTGCAAAGATATGTTATAACAAACGGTATGAAAATTTCCAGAGCTTTCTTACCAATAACCGGGTACGTTACCATTTGTTGACACCAAGGAGTACTATAATAGTAGTCCTTGGTTGACACCAAAACGTTGAAAGCGTATTTGTTCTGAAGAGTTGCTGTTCAACCTGGCTCTGCTGAATTTCAATTATTTCATCGAGGTATTCATCATTGACATCTGTTGTCTCAACACTAAACGTGAACGGCTGTCTCACCCATGTTGGACATGACTCTCTTGTAAGGAAGTATCCGTAGAAAGACTTTGCAAGTCCATCTAAGTGCGTGGCAATTGCTTGCTTCAGTTCCGCGGGTACAGAAATGTCTCGGATTCCAGATACATCTTCGATCTTACTTACTCAGTCGTCCAGCAGGTTAAAGTTTGCGAAGTTATTGTTCTGTTCGTCGTTTCTATAACGGTAGCTTTTTTTGAAAAGCCTTCAGGTTTTCCTCCGCTTCAACGATGTTGACCTTTTTGATTGAGATGATTGAGAGCTGCGAAGATATCAGCCAAGTATACTGAAATGAGAATGAACTAACAATTTTTGAAGCAATCTGTATGACAATGTTGGTGCTCTTGCAAAAACAGAACCAATTCCACACGCACAGCAAAAACACGATTCAGCACCTGTCCCCAGAATAACCAGCAAATGTTAGAATTGTACAGAAGTACCTCGAATTCAGATCCCATTTGTTTACACAGCTCACTGAAGATGCGGAGCCTTAGAGCACTAGTTCGCACATAGTTCACGCATTCCACTACAATTTTTAATACTTCTGCGAGTTTTGGAGGCACGGTTTTTGTTGCCAACGCGTGCCTGTGCAGAACACAATGCGTAACAATAATGTGTGGTGCGTCGGCTTTCACTAGCGCACCAAAATCAGACTTTCTTCCCAGCATGACGAGAGCTCCATCCGAACAAACTGCAAAAACCATATCCCACGAAAGACTGTTGTCTTTGAAGAAGTTATCCACAAATTACTTCACATCGGTTGTCTTAGTGGTTGTTGTAAGAGGCTTACAAAATAAAAAATCTTCCTTTATCACGTTTTTCACATAGCACACGAATACAGCAAGCTGGCTTAGATTGGAAACGTCAGTGGTCTCGTCGAGTTGAAGGCTGAATTTTGCCGGGCTTGAAATCAGATCTGCAACTAGTTGAGCCAAGATGTCTTTGGTCCTGTCCTCTATTCTGTCGCTGATGGTGTTATTTGAAAGATGTTATCCCAAATTCCTCTTTTAAATTCCCAGCATGATAGCCTCTATTCCCAGCGTGATATTCGCCATCTTCAACACAGCTAGTTTTACGAGTTTTTCACCAATGGTGTGTGGTTTTGTTCTGCTTTGCGATCAGATAAGCAACTTCGTACGATGCTGTGAGTATCGGTTTGTTGATGAGTACGAAGCTCAGAACAGGCAGAATAGCCTTTTCATCGAATCTGGCTCTCTTCACCTTGAATTCAGCGAGCGTTGTGTTTATGTATTTTCCATCTCAATGCAACTTAAGGAAGTGTTCTCTTAGTTTTGCCGGTCCTAGACTAGAATTGCTCAACTTGCCATTGCAAATCATGCAGTAAGGACGCTGACTCTCATCACGTTCCGTTATACATGTGAATCCATTTTGTACATATTCATCCGACCACTTTCTTTTTTGCTCGATATAGTAAGTATCAAGGAATTAAAATATCAAGCAAGAAATCACAAGACGTACTATCACGACAGTAAGAAGTCTACACTGAGCGCACCAAATTCCCTGCAGCACACATTGGCCAAGCGATGTAGCGTAATCCCCTGCAGCCAATGATGCCCAAGCGGGGCATGTCATGACGAATCATATGAGTCGTATGTGTGGCTTGACCTCCGCCGAACCCCTGAGGCTGACTCACCGAACCCCTGGGGTTCGATCGAACCCAGGTTAAGAACCACTTGCATAGATGAATGGGTTCGATGAATAGATAGCTGGATAGATCAAAAAGCTTGATAGGTGAATAGATGGGTGGAAACCAGCAAGAGTTAGCTACAACATGAGTTATGTAAGAGGCTGTAACTAAAAAGAAGAGATGCAGGACACAAACATGACGTCTGAGAGATTCTACACGTGTTGGACCACATCACCGGTGTGGAGCTAAGCCTTTATTCCTCTATGTGACTTGAAACAAGAGTTCCATCACATATGTTACTGTATCTTATTCCAAACGCTATGAGTGTATTGAAAATTTCTTTGAAACAAAATTATAAAATCATGATTATACTGTACACAGAATGCTACGTAAATAGACAAAATCAGTGCAATACCGTACGTACATACATGGTGTTCGTAAAGTTGGTAAGAAAGGCCAGATAAATTTACGCCAATGTGAAATAATATAAAAGACTGTACTTTATATAATGGTATGTCCAACACTGGACTTTTGCATGTATTCATCAAACTTTGAGACGAAATTAAATTTTCTCAACGACGGTGTTTTCCGAATGTGTGGTTTAACGATATCCAATCAGAACAGTCTGAGAAGTATTTGAACCTCTTACAAATTGTGCCATCTGTCATATCAGATGTTAATGAGCAAGCGCAGTACTATCAACAGGATGGTGATCCTGCTCACTGCTCCAACGAATGTCTTTCATTTTCATCAGACAAATTTTCCAACCGAATCTTCTTTAATATATTCATCCAGTTCACACTTGAAAATCTTCTATGATGTTGATTCTATACAACGTACAAGTTATTAAAAACTTATTAACACCTTGAGAATGCTAGCTCAATAGCTTAGAACAGAAAAATATAGTTGAAAATCAAAAATAATTAAATTTAAAATAACGGGTGACAAATTTCAAGTTAATTTGCCTTTTATCAAGTTATAAAAAATTGAAATCAGTAGGTACAAAAATATTATGTTTCAGTTTCTAGATATTTTACATTCTACTGATACGCCCGTTTGTGGAAAAAAGAAAGCAACGCTAAAGCCATAATCGATACTAATACAGCATTTGAAATCAATGCTCATACCTGATATTAGTACGATACACATAGCGAATACAGGCACTATATAACTAATGATACAGACACAATATACTTGATACTGATACCTCTTAAGTGGCATACACTGATACTACACATGGATCGATACTGATGCCATACAAGGGTTTTACAACGATAAGATACAGCGTAAAAGCTTAATTTTGCCGATGCATAAATGACATTGATACCCAAATGTGACACTGATACTCATATGTGACACTGATGCAGACACTTAGCTTACACTTTCAAGGAACACTGTATGCACACCAGCCGACTAGTACATGTAGCAACACTGTTATGAAGTTATGTGGTAGGTGAACGAAACTGAAGAACGTACAACTGCCACATACATGCAGGACGTAGGAAACGCCACAGCGATTTATTGGATAAATGAAGAAGAGTGGAAGAAGAAGAGAAAAGAATAGCACGAATGACAAAACATGGATAAGAAATAAAAAAGTAGAAGCATCATATGAGAAAAGCGATAAATGAGAGAAAGGTAACAAAGAAGCACTGGAACGTAAGAAGCAACAACAAGAACAAGTAAATTCGAAACAAGAACAAGGTGAACAGCACAAGATGCAAGACAGAAAAATAAAGGACGTGGCAACGGAAATAGCAAAAAATTACAGCTGAACGAGAGTATATTCTAAGGAAAAATGTTCTATAATATAAAAACTACACCAATGGCATCATATATAAAGAACAGAGCAGTTACTATAAATAACCCACAATACGAAGTTCTCTTCGACTGCTCCATAATTCTATGTACATAAAAAAGTTCTGCCCGAGATCCATAACCTGATATGTCACCGTGGATAGCAAGAAAAGACGAATACATTGATAATATGCATTGGATTTCATTGCCAGTGTTTTCAATGTTGAAATAACTGATATGCAGCATTACTGCAATCAATCATCTAATCTACTAAATAATTAACAATTCATTTAATTTCATAATAAATCAATGGTAGTGTATTTGGAATTAGGTTCAAATTCATTAATGGAATCAACTAAATTAATTCAATCCATTAATTTGAAGACAATAGTGGATTTGCGAAGTAACTTTACAGACCAGTGAATGTGTGAGATGTTTATATATAATTAATATACATAATTAACGAATTAGTAACGTCAGGTGATAGACAGATACCACAGTATGTCAGGTAATCGACAGTAATTTTGCCAGTGCCTTTGATATCAATATAACCACTTAATAGTTTTCATCAATAGTCTAATATTACCAGCTAATAGTCTTCCTCAATAATATAATATTACCACTTAATAGTCTTTATCAATGGTCTAATATTACCAGCTAATAGTCTTCCTCAATAATATAATATTACCCCTTAATAGTCTTTATCGATGGTCTAATATTACCAGTTGATAGTCTTCATCCATGGTCTAATATTACCACTAAATAATCTTCATCAGTAATATAATATTACCAGCTAACAGTCTTCATCAATGGTCTAATATTACCACTCAATAGTCTTCATGTTCGTAGTTAACTATCACTTAATAAATGAAATAATTGTCAGCCCCAATTAAATTTCTTGTGTATAATACGGAAGAACTTATGATTGAAAGGCCTGTAGAACTCCTGCAAAATCCTGAAGGTTTCCTGATCTACGTCAGGATGCTCACGCCCTTTAGAGGAGCCCAGGCAGCGAGGGTGCAGCGAGGTGTTCACAAAGTTGTGGTCTTCAGCTGCTGGAGACTTGAAACTTTGACTGGAGGACGCTTTGAAGGCATTAACCTCCTTGTATCGGGGGCTTGATGGGCTCTTATATACGTCGCTTGATGACTTTTTATGCCCGTCTTTTGACTTGATGAATGTGTCGCTTGATGCATTTGTGTCCCCATCCTTTGAAGATTCTTGATCAGTATTTTCTGCCTCATAAGTGCCTCTGTTGTTGAGAACATCCTTAAGAGACAACTTAGTCAGTGGTGACTCAGGGTTTTGTTCCTGACGAGTTGCTGCTGTTGGTGCAGCCTGACGAGGATGAGAGAGTTTGTAGTTAGGACTACTGACGTGACCTTCACGTAGAACTGCTGGGTCCCTGACGATGCAGGGGAAGCCCTTCGTCTTGTTGAAGTAGAAGTGGTGAGATGAGATGAAGGGCGGCAGATTCAGGAATTTCTGCACGATACAAAGCACTGCATTAATACCAGGAATCTTTGCTCGAATAGAGGTAGAAGAAGTAGGAGTAGAAAGGAGGCAAGAGATAGAAGTAGAAAATAGAAAAGCTAGAAGAAATAGAAACACTAAAAGAGGTAGAAGGACTGAAAGAGGTAGAAGGACTAAAAGAGGTAGAAAGACTAAAAGAGGTAGAAGGACTAAAAGAGGTAGAAGGACTAAAAGAGGTAGAAGGACTAAAAGAGGTAGAAGGACTAAAAGAGGTAGAAGAACTATGACAATAGAAGGTAGAAGAGGTAGACGGGGTAGAAAACGTTGCCTAGTCAAGAATTACAATTACTGAAGAGCTAAACAAAAGCCAGAATAAAAGTAGGATTTAGAGAGCCTGAAAAATGCCACACAAGCTGCAAAGGCAAGTGCCAAAGAAATTTTGTGATTTACCATTGGAAAAAAATTAAGAGCTACCATACACCATCACAACTGCCACAACGCACACAACTGACACAACACACACACAACTGGCACAACACACACAACTGCTACAACACACACACAACTACCACAACACACACAACTGGCACCTCGACTAGCTGCATCTCAGCAGCTGGATGAGCCACAAGTCTCTCTCCACTGACGACGTGGATGATGGAAGGAGGAAAGTAATGGAGCCAGCGCTGGAGGTGTCGGGCGTATAGCCCCCCAGCCACCGGCCCCCAGTTCACGTTCACGAGACCCGTTGCCTTGTCACTGAACACTAGCTCTGTGAACGTGTGTCTGCTGCTGTTGCGCTTGCTGGAAAAACAAGTCTATGTTACTTCAAGTTAATTAATAATTCGTGTTGCAGAGTAAGGAAATAAGTGGATGAATATATTAGTGAAGAAGTAAGTAAGTTATATTCTATGGTGACAATTATTTATTTGTGTAACTCGTAGCAATTCAGTTGTATTCTACTTCAATGAACAAAGTTTTCCTTCTCTTCAAATCAAGTGGAAATGAACATGTTTATCTACATGGGAATGAACATGACTTAGTTTTATACGAAACAATTCAAGTCAAAAGTCACTTATCATGAATAACTCAATTAACTATCAGGAAAATCAAGTCACAAGTCGATATGTATTAATTCCTCATACATTCATTAATCCTCATACATTCACCAATTCCCCATACAGTCATTAATCCTCATACAGTCATTAATCCTCATACATTCATTAATCCTCATACATTCATTAATTCCTCATACATTCATTAATTCCTCATACATTCATTAATTCCTCATACATTCATTAATTCCTCATACATTCATTAATTCCTCATACATTCATTACTACAACTAAGAACCAATACGAGGTACGTGCGAATGAATTGTTAGCTGCATTAGTACCCTCTCTCAAGTACCAGTACCCACCACCCCAACACAAGTACCAGTACCCACCACCCCAACACAAGTACCAGTACCCACCACTTCAACACAAGTACCAGTACCCATCACCCCAACACAAGTACCAGTACCCACCACCCCAAC